>CM030846.1:14536343-14541343 GCA_018105865.1 Metaphire vulgaris
TCACAGAGAGATAAACAGAAGCAGACAGACAAACAAACAGACAGACAGAACACCATTAGTTTGAAGTCATCGAATTAAACAATCATAAAAAGCAAACGAAACATCGCCTAATCTCTGATTGAAACCAAGCTGCTATAGAATAAGATAAATCCCATCAAACTGGCCACATGACGAAAAACTAATGATTACCAGCAGTAGAATAGAAATGAAATTGACAGCTTAACTAGTAATAGCAAAGTGAAAATGAGGAGGCAGTTAGTATTCAGGATCAAGGTAAGTTCCCTCGCAGTTACGGTGCATTTGGAAACAACTTACAGTAGAACTTCGTTTAACTAGATTCGATTAAAGCGTATACTCGGATTATAACGCACCGCAATGTACGGTCCCGTGTGATGCGCTACCGTATTGGATGGTACTGGATGACAATAACGTTCCTCGGATATAACGCGCTAGATTGTACAGACCTGCTAACTTAATTAAGTACGTTATAACGAAGCGCCACTGTACTGCATCATTACATTCGCTTAAGTCGTTTAACCCCTTAATCGTGTATTTAACTGTAACTCAATGTAAAATGGACGGATATATCCGGGATCCTCAGTTAAGGGGTTAACATTAAATAAAACCTTGACCTGTTCCGTCGCTCGTTTCCAGAATATTCCAAACAGGAACGTCATGACGACCGGAGGAAGAAGGAAGGAGCTGATCGACTGCGAATACGCCCAGAACTGGGAGCCCTGGACCGCCTGGAGAACGGGGATCCAGAGGGTACCGATGACGACCATGACCAGGATCCAGACACGTCCGACGATCATCTTCTCCGACTCCTTGGCCTTCGGTCGACAGAGGCTCCACAGGTCCATCGTGAAGACGGTGCTCGAACTGTTGAAGATCGACGTCAAAGAACTGATCATGGCGGACAACAGCGCCGCCATCATCAGGCCACGAACCCCTGAGAGAGAGGGAAACAAATTGACGGATTGTAGAATTAGAACAGCATCGGCGTACAGTAGTAACGGGAGAGAGAGAGAGAGAGAGAGAGAGAGAGAGAGAGAGAGAGAGAGAGAGAGAGAGAGAGAGAAAGAAAAGAAATGTTGAAGAATTTCTCTGAGAACGAAGCAAGTTTTAGTCGCTGGACACTTCAATTAGTTTAAATTTTCGTTGGCCTAGAATTCGTATGTATTCTTAATGGGCATTTATTTGTATTGTTATGTCAGTTTGACTTTTGCGTGATGGTTATAGTCATCCAGTTATATACTGTATAACTCGTTGCATGTGAACGCCACGAAAATCAATTCTATCGTATACCAATACCTCATTCAAGTGACACTTTCCATAGAGTTTGATCTTCCTCATTCCCACCCCGTTATGAAAGTCGGCATGATGATGAAGATGATGATGATGATGATAATAATAATAATAATAATAATAATAATAAAAATAATAATAATAATTGCTGTTGTTGTTAATCTGAAAGTGTAACTCTTGACAACGCCTACCTGATTGAATGATTGAATGATTGATTGGTTGATACCTGTCGGGAGGATGCGGAGGACGAGTAGTGGGTAAGCGATGTCGTAGCATCCTGCCCTGTTTCCGCAGATCTCCTCACAAAGGTCTGGATCGGCGCAGGCCACCTCCTCTATACACACGGAGGATATCACAAAGATAGCGATATCATCAGATAATATAATCGTCCAGTCGTTCATCCTATGATGCCGGTGTCGCGAAACATCTCTACCCGGCCGGACGATTTATCTCGAAGCGGAATGTTCGCCGGACATTCAGTTTCGCGGTCAATCTATTTCGTTACACCGGCTTTCAAAGTTATTTATTTTGAAAAGTGGCGCCGCCGGGATTAATCCCGAAATTGGGGGGGGGGCGGAGGGCGGGGGGCACAGCGACATTTTCTGGTGTTCCGGTGAAAATAGTCTTGACGAGCAGCATTGAACTTCCTTCGTCCATTCTTCCTTTCTCATACTACCCCTCCTCCTCCTCCTCCTCCTGCCCCCAAACTCCTCAACGGTTTTCACTAATCCCACGACCGGTCTCAGCTCGAACAGGGGCAGCCCCCCCCGTGGCTACGCCAACGAATTCGGATTCATCGTAATTATTACAATGTCTTATCGTCTTCTCGTCTTGGTCGGAAAACTAGTTGAGGCAGCACGCATTAATTGTACAGATGCTTTGGAATCTGATATTCATCATGATCTAAGTCTAACTGCTAGGTTATTATTGCATACAGTAAAAACCTGTTTACGCGTACTCAGATAAAACGATTCTTGCTTAGCCATAACAGATCGTGCTATTTGAACCTGCAGCTGCGACTCAATCGATCTATTGGGACTTCCTCGTTTAGCGCGACAATCCAGTTTTATAATAATAGTTTTAATAATAATAATAATAATAATAATTAATAATAATAATAATAATAATAATAATAATAAGTTAATAATAATAATAAGTTTTATAATAATAATAATTTTAATAATAATAACAATAATAAGCTTTATAATAGTAATTTTAATAATAATAATAATAATAGTTTTATAATAATATTTTACGGAATTACAGTATTCACTGCCCGAGAACGTTACTGTCAATTGAGAAAGAGTCTATAGAGATTACGTGGAAAGAGGACTCTGCTGATCATTCCAGGAATTATGAAAAACAGGAACGATGTGACTTTCAGGTAGGCCGCTAAGACGACACCTGCTTTTGCGTGTGTCATGTTCTTTGCCGACAGAGAACGTTGGACGCACAACTAAGAAGACGTAACAAATTATTTATAATTTTAGAACAAAAAAACAAGAAAACAAATTATAATAAAACATATTTCTCTCTTTTTTATTATAGGCGCATTCGTGAAAACCTTGCATAATTATATGGTCGCTGTCCAAACGCTTGGTATTGCAGTCAGTGGCGGCTCCACAGGGGGGGGGGCCGTGGCTACTATTGAGTGCCTGGCCCTCAGTGACCCCCTGTTGGGACCCTATATATACTTAATGCTGCATACATAACAACAAATGGTTGGCCCCCATGATTAGAAGGTGCCGCCCTAACGCCCCCCCTCCGCCCCAACGCCCCCCTCCCACTTGCCAAATCCTGGAGCCGCCACTAATTGCAGTGGCATGATTCTGCTTTTAGAAAGTATTTGTGGTTTGATACTTTCGTTGAAAATTTATATGGCTTTTGAGTGTTTTCTGGCAGAGAGCCTCAGATTCTATAAAAACAGTGTTTATTCTAGGCCCTTGAGGAGATTCCCCCCCCCCCCAAAAAAATTTGAAATTCCCTCTCCTCAAATTTTTTCCATATGTTGCATTGGAGGGATGGAAATTCCCCCAAGTGTGACGAGAGGGTTTTTTTATTTAGGAGAGGAGAAAAACATAAGGATATAAGGGTATTACCATATTCAGAAGAGCATTAGAGCATGTGGAGAAGAAGGGGAAAAAAGATAAGGAAGGATGTGATGACCTTTTTTGCTTGTCACCACTTCCGAGAAAAAATCTAATATCAGGATGACAAGGTTTTTGGGCAGACAAACCTTCTCCTCCCAAAACATTTCAAACTTCCCTCAATGTCAAGGTGGCTAGAATAAACACTGCATAAAAAGAATGAATCACAATTTCTCAAACCCAGCCTATAGAGATTTAGTTGAATTTTGAGGACGCAAACTTAGGGAATTGTTATTACGAGTTGCCAGTTGTTGGAAAGTTGCAAGCAGATTTAGATTTTAAGCAATGTATATTGGCCCTATGCCTGAAATAATCCATGCACAGCTATTATTAGTCTGACTGGTGTTTTATGAAACTTTATGCAATTTTAGTCGACAATAAGTTTTCAGGGTCACGGCACGTTACAAAGTTGCTGACGTGAGTTGCGCAGTTCCATAAAGTTTGGGAAACCGTGGTCTAAAGTACAGTACTTTTTAAAATTACCGGCAATCGCATGGCGACCATTTTGCTCTGAAACTCCACTAACAATAGGGAATCACCTCGGTCTATGTATTATTCTAGCGGTTAAGCGATTTTGCCATACTCATAGGGTTTTTAAGACGCATAAAAAGGTATGTTCCTGGGAAAATTTTAGAAAAGATAATTTTCAAGAAATTTAAATATCTATTTCTTTCCTTTTGTCTTATTTGGCAAAATATGAATAAATTTGTCTAATATATTTGCCATATTTTCATTCGAATTGAATCAGAGCTTTTGCTCTGCCATTATTTCAAAACTCAGAGGATTCTTTTCAACTAACGTTCGCTCGCCAGATGGCCTAATGCATTTTATATTACAGGCTATGATTAGGTCGCGGCACGTTACAAAACCGCTGAAGTGGGCTGCGGTTCCAAAATGTTTGGGAGACCTGGACTAGTGACTCTTGTCAAGTTAGTCAAGGAGCTGTCCATTAATTACGTCAACAATTTTTGGGCAATATTTGACCCCCTGTCAGGCTGTCAACAACTGTCAACTTTCAGTTACCCCCTATAATTACGTCAACAACTTTTGACCCCCCCCCAAGATCAATGACACGTCCCAATAACAAGGTTATTATTTTTGTCGGGATTACCATTTTTCCCTGTTTTGCTCATCGAGTGTCAAAATGTGGTGGTGATGACCTTTTTGTCATGCTTTTTTCCATTGTAATAAGTAGTATTCCATGAAATTTCCTATTTTTGATTATTTGCAAAAAGTGAAATTGTTGACGTCAACTTCTCTTGACCCCCACGGACCCCCCGTCAACAACTGTCAAACTTTTTCAAGCTCCCTCCCGACTAAATTGTTAACGTAAATAATGGACAGCACCCAAGTTAATTCACTTTTGCTAATGCAGAGATGTGATGACGATGACGATGACGATGACGATGACGATGATGATGATGATGATGATGATGATGATGATGATGATGATGATGATGATGATGATGATGATGATGATGATGATGATGATGATGATGATGATGATGATGATGATGATGATGATGATGATGATCGACATGGTCA
>CM030846.1:14543843-14718843 GCA_018105865.1 Metaphire vulgaris
CGCCGTCTAATAAAAAGTTTCGCATGTAGCAACACATCTTCCTCAAAGTGCTCGGCGAGTATATCTTCTATCAGGGAGGTCCTGGAAAATTTTTGCCGCTGGGAGGGGGTAAAATTGTCTGGAATCAGCAGCCTTATTTATAGCCGACATAATGATCCCGAATATAACCTAATGTTGTTCGCACATCTAATCAAGCATCTCAGACTAGCCTAAAAGTTCACTGGCAGTGGCGCAAAAGAAGCCAAATCTGTCTTCGAGTGCCTATTACCAGGGTGCGATTTGTGACCTGGAGCAGTGGGAGAGGGGATATGTCGAGCTTTGGGGATGTAGTTTTTGGGAAATGTAGCAGTGGGGGATGTAGTGGTGGGGGATGTAGCAGTGGGGGATGCGGTTGGGCATGGGGGAGGAGATTCACCCTTCCCCCCTACAAATCGCGCCCTGCCTATTACCTTGACACATTGTGCTATCTTACTTGATCAAAGTCGACGGCGGCCATAAATGCGCATCCGTGCGGCTGTTTCGCTCAGGGTCTGTGCCATTACTTTGCCGGGGACAAACAGAGGGAACACCACCCACCACCCCGTCGGCACTTAAATTTTAATCGTATCTAGGGGACAGACACCCACCCCCACCCAACCAACCCCACCCCAGTCTGCTCCGTTTATACGATCGGGTCGGTACCTGCCCAATAGCAGAAATTTCGCTACGTTGTTTACGACTGTTTTTGAAATTACCGATAACGGTGAAAACTCCAGTAACGGCAAGGATGGCGATTATCGACACGTATATGTTCCACTGAAATATCTGCTGGACGAAGATGGTTCCGGCGTAAATTTGACCCTGCAGCAAAAACAGACGTTGAAAATCTTCAAGCAGGTAAGTGAAACTGACATCAGCTGCGTATAGTTGGGTGAGATTAATCTTGAGTTTCCTCGTAGTTCCAGATTTTCTATCGCAAAGCGCGACTGCGAAGTTAAGACTTTAGAGAAATTGGAGTTTTAATTGGTCCGATAAAGTTCGAGCAATATTAAACTACGACTTGCTGGTTTGTGTAGAAACCTATTCTGATATTTGAAACTTTGTGTATCGACAATTTCGGTGCGAGTTATTGTCATACTGACTTCTCCAAACAGAATTAGGAGATAATGTTTTACGTACTTAAGCTAGCGAAGTTTAAGGTAGATCAACCACAAGTTCAGAGAGAGAGAGAGAGAGAGAGAGAGAGAGAGAGAGAGAGAGAGAGAGAGAGAGAGACAGACAGACAGACAGACAGACAGACAGAGACAGACAGAGACAGAGACAGAGACAGAGACAGACAGAGACAGAGACAGAGACAGACAGACAGACAGATAGACAGACAAACAGATAGACAGACAGACAGAGACTGAGAGACAGAGACAGATACAGAGACACACACAGACACAGATAGAGACATAGATACAGACAGACAGACAGACAGACAGAGATTAAATTAATTTCACGATCCAGTTTCGGTTTTGAAAGCTGAGTGTAAACTTAGGTCACACAGCATTGCTTTGAATTCCCTTTGACCCGAGTCATGACCTACTAACTCAGAACCCCTCGATGATCCGAGTCATGACCTAACCCAGAGACTCCTCCACAGTGCATAGGTACATCCTGACCACTCTAACCGAAGCAGCTCACCGTAACTTGAGAGATAATCGTTAGGACCATGTAGAGTATCGACAGCCACACTCGAATGCGCTTTCCTCCGAAACGAAGCTTCAGGTATTGTGGCATCGTGAAACACTGAAACAGGTAAAAAAACTGTTGCCTGCCGAACAATAAAACCATGCTCAATGTCCAATATCGTACAGTATTTAAGCCGAGGCAAAATCAATCAACTGCCCAGGGCGGATATGTTTTAGGGAACTGCAGCTTAAACATAAAGAGAGAGAGAGAGAGAGAGAGAGAGAGATATAAAAAGAGAGAGAGAGAGAGGTGGCGCAAAACCGGACTAGACATTTAAGTTTGCATTTAATATATCCGATTTTTTTATGATATAATTATTATAATGCCATTAGCATGTAATTATGTAATGCGTTTATCATTTTAACGGCGAGGTAGATACGAACGAATATATGCAGGTTCTGTGGTGTGTCTATTTACAACGTACTTGAGGTTTCCAGATAAGGTCCATTTCAGTGGCGGTTCCAAGAAATCTTGCTTGAGGGATGCAATGAATTTCTAGAATTGGGAAAACTGACGGAAGACACCGAATGACTTTTGAGAACTTTGGAGAGATGTCGTGGAGAAGTCAATAGCTGGACACAGCTAGAGGACGAAGACCTGACCTGAGGAAGTTGGCGGAGGGATGCAATGTAATCTCGAAAAGGTTGACAAGTAAAAAAAGGGGGAAAGGTCATCGGCTTTGTTTTGCACGCAAGGATAGCGGCTCGGACCCGGTAAACCCTGAAAACGCTGACAAGCAAAGTCGTTAGGTGAGGGGGGTGCATCCCAGTCATCCCCTACGTGGAACCGCCCCTGGTCCATTTCATTTCTAAACAGCGTAAATTGTGAGAAATACGTCGACCAGCGACTGACGAAGCGAAAACCGTGATACTTACTCCAGAGGAAATGTAAACGGGGAGAAAGATCCAGCCGAGCAGGAGCAGCATCCACATCGCCTGGAAATAGAGCAGGCCTGTTTTTAACGATCCATTTTACATTGAGTTATCGCGGTTAAGGGGGTTAACGATTCAATTGTTCCTAAAATTAGCATTTTAATTCATACTAAATTTTCATTGAGCGTATTCACTTCCACCTGGAATTTTATCGTCATTTAATAATGTAAAGTAAAGTAAAATAAAATCTCGTGGATTTCTATAGCGCCTTGGAAAGCAGCACAACAGTAGCTGCTTATATTCTTAGGCGCTGATGCGTTTGTGAACAAGTTTTTCCATTCACGATTTGTTCGTAAATTAATTAATTTTCGAATTATCTTTGGTTCTCAAATCCTGTAGGTGCTTATAATTAATAACAACGAAGGTCTAACAGTGGTTCGGTAGGATCTGTCCTGTATGCGTGCGTGTGTGTGTGTGTGTGTGTGCTTGTGCTGTGTATGCATTAATCTCATTCTTTGTCTCCTGGTATCTTGTTGAAGCGAGAGGTCAGTAAGAAAAATGGTGTCGTTATTTTAACGACCTCATTGCTATTTTCGTCCAATGCTTACGATTAGGCCTACTATATTGAATATACTGCAATGTTGAATATATATATGCATACAGTGTGGGCCTATATACAGTACGTGACAGAAGTGGCCTCTCATCTTTCGAACTTTCAACTCAAGGATTCTGCACATTCGCCTGCTATAAGACAACCGAATCAACTCTAGTAAAATTCCAATGCACCGTAACTACAAAAATTTCTACAATTTAGATCGTTCATACCCAGAGGCGTAGCGACGGGAGGTATATCGGTATATAACCCTCCCTCCCACAAAAAATCAGGCTACCTTAAAATTTTTAATGTGTTTTTTAAAGATTTTCAAAGTTTTTAAAGATTTATACTCCCCCAAATCACATTTATACCCCCCTCCAAATCAAATTCCTGGTTACGCCCCTGTTCATACCTACTTCTCTGTTCTCTGAATTCCTGTCTTACGATTATTTTTCTGCTAATTTTGTTCTCTCTTTTCTGCGTGGAATTTCTCCTCGTAAATCTTTTTCATTAAAAAGACAATTCATTTCCCATATGTTGACTTACACGTTCAGAGATTTACGTCCCACTATACATGTACTGTACATGCATGTTTGTGTGTTCGTGTGTTTGTGCGTACGTACATGCCATTCGAACATAGTGACGGAGACTCCAGTGGCTGCCGCTGAACCGGCGAGTCCAAGAAACATGGGGGCGCCGACGTTAGTAGCAAATGTCGACGCGCCAATCTAAACACGAGAAGTTACATGCAAAACTATTGTGCGTCATCGTATATTAATTAATGTTGTATCTATAGCAACTATAGCAAGAGCAGTGGCGTAGCGTGACTTTTGGGGCTCGGGGGGCATCTTTGCCATGGGGGCCCTAGAGTTTCGAGCTGACGAGCAAAAAAAACGTTATCGCCTCCTTTTTATCCTGACGAGCAAAAAAAAGGTCATCAGCACATCATTTCTAGGGTTAGGGTTAAGCTAGGGTTAACCCTAACCTAACCCTAGCTTAGACCCCTCTTCGGGCCCCCCCCCCGCCCGGGGCCCGGGGGGCTGTCAACAAAGTGCCCCCCACGTTACGCCACTGAGCAAGAGACTACTTCGAACAGGAAAAGGCATTATAACTAATTGCGAAATCTCTCATAGTACGAAAAAAGTATCTTGTATATTTTTGGTCTTGCTACTCTACGAGGCTGACTGACCAAAGAGCTTCTATAGACAGGTTGTGAGCTGATTTCCCTCCATCTCCTTCTCCCTCCTCTCTCTCTCGCTCTCTCTCTCTCTCTCTCTCTCTCTCTCTTTCTCTCTTTCTCTGGGGCATCGTTAGAGGGTCTTGCGAAGGGTCATGTCAATACATTCAAGGGTTGTTTAGGCCTAACTTAGTCAGCGTTCAACTGGGTATAGTAGGTCGTGGTTGAAATCGCTTAGATGCTCACTAACTCCTCAGTAGGTGAACCTAAACACGTATAGGTGAGTTCGCTGGTGAGTCAGTGAAGTGCCTAGATTTTGCCTACTAGAGCAAAATAGGCGTCATTCTGCAGAAACGCCGATACAATTTGTCCTCTGCGATAAGTCGACGAGATAGACAATGCCAGGGCAGGACAACTATAGTCCAAACATTCGGAACTAGACCGGACAATTTCCTATTCTCCTTAATTAAAGAATTCTAAACCTCGGCCCGGACAACAACCGAAGTAGGTAGCTATCGGACGGATTATGGAGAAAAAGCAGTGTTTTGTCCAGACTCCAGGCCTTTGGTGTGTGGGGAGGGAAGAATTGACTTGGCTAGAGAGGAAGAGACACAGTTCAATAAAAAAAGTTTGTCGGTGCATAAATGTGGGGTGGGGGTTTGGTGGGGATGGTTGAGTGGAGAAGAATTTTTCCCTATCAGGGCCTGCATGAAACACTAAAAGGAGTTTTCAGCCTAGATTTGAAGGTGCTCAGCTCATTGAAATGGTTCGGTCAAACAGAATTCCGAGAATCGAACAAATTAAACTTATTCATAGCCCCCACCCGCACTCATACCTAAATTAAATATGGAATTAATATGGTCATGCCGTATTTCCATGACGAAGGGTGCATGGCTTTTTCGAAAAGGGGATTAGCCCGAATTTCTGAGGAGATGAATTGAAGAATAAAGGCACTTACTGGAATCCAATGCATGTTTCTTCCTGCCAGGAAATAGCCCGCTGCATTGCTCTTCTTTGCCGTACAACTTGCCTACATTGATCAACAATTACAAAATAATGTTAACCAACTACTACTACTACTACCACCACCACCACCACCACTACCACCACTACCACTACCACTACCACTACCACTACCACTACCACTACCACTACCACTACTACTACTACTACTACTACTACTACTACTACTACTACACCGATTACACCGACTACTACTACTACTACTACTACTACTACTACTACTACTACTACTACTACTACTACTACTACTACTACTACTACTACTATCACTAGTCTTTCTAGTCGTGTAATTTTAAAGTTGTTAGGTTGTATTTGGTTCTTTGCTCTCTGAAGAAAAATGACTAAGCAGCGTAAGAGTGACTCACCCACAACGCCACTCCAAGAACAATGGCGAAGTACAAGACGATCACCAGAATGTCCGGCCACTCCAGGGAACTGGCCATGACGTCTCAGAAACGTTGACTGTCTAACAAACACACACACACACACACACACACACACACACACACACACACACACACACAGATTAACTAAGTACCCGAGGGTAATAAGGCCCACTCTTTATATTGCGCCATGTGTAACTTATTTATTATCTAATTCACTAGTGGTGCAAAGTTCTTATACTATTTTTACATCATTGTTGCCTATGACATACTTTTACAGTACGTGCAAAGTAAAGTGTTATGAGGCATAGGCCTAATAGCTTTCGTGTAAATTCTTATTTTCAAAACTAATAATAATAATAATAATAATAAAATAAATAATAATAATAATAAAAACTAATAATAATAATAATAATAATAATAATAATAATAATAATAATAATAATAATAATAATAATAATAATAATAATAATAATAATAATAATAATGCACTTCTATAGCGCCGGTTCTAATACTCAAGGCAGTGGCATGGGTATCAATCGATGGTACTTCAAGCTCCATCCAAAAACAGACCAGGTCATTTTCTAGAGATTTCTAGGGTTAGGATTAAGAAGTTAGGGTTAACCCTAAGAAATGCAAAGGTAGTCACATGCTCGAACGACTCAAGGGTTTCAATCGATGTCCTGAATCCATCCGCAAAAGATCAGGTCATTCCAGAGATCAGTCATAAATGCAAAGTTAGGCATGGCGAACGAACAGGTGGTCCTTACGCCATTAATCTAGGCAGGTCGGTTGACATTTCTTTCGCCATTAACCCACGTTTGACATTTCTTTCTCAGCGTTTTAATTAACGCTGCTGACAATTTATCGACGCCTAAGCGATGAACGGCTTGGTTGGCTGCCGGCACAACGACTAGATCGTGGGATGGTCGCCCATCCAAGTACTAACCGCGCTCAACGTTGCTTGTCTTCGGTGTTCTAAGCGTATACGTTGGTAAGTACTTTATACAGCAAATGCTTCATAACGCAGGACGTTGTAGGTCGCTGTTAAACATCTACACAATGATGTCGGTCGACTCTCTCGCCATTGTTAGCTGTGGGCGGTTAGACGAGGGTAACTACGGTCCTTCGTTATTCGGGTAATAAGGCCCATGGAACAGGGTTGACGACAACAAGCCCAAGTTAGCAAGAACGCGTAAGAGTGACACAAAAATGGTAAGGGTAAACTTTAGCACGCTAAGACAGATGTTGCCAAGAAAGACTTGGGAGGGCAAACTGGACAGAGGCGGGTCTAGGGGGTGCAGGGGGGGTACAGATGTCCCCGGGCGCCGAGGCGATGGGGCGCCAAAATTGGTTTAAGGAAGGGAGTTCCGCTACAGGTGATGACTTTTTTGCTTGTCAGGGTATTCGCGAAGTTGAATAAAGGGGCGACAAATGGGCAGGGCGGCGCCCTTTTTGGCGTCTTAGGATTTTCGTCAAGTTGAGGGGCGCCACCAGTATATTTTGTCCCAGGGAGCCGGACACCCTAGCTCCAGGCCCTGAACCTGGATGAGAAAGTGAAAGACAAAGGCAATAGGTTTAAGCGTGCTAATGAAAAGACGAAGAAGATTACCAGAAACGAGCAGCATGAGACAGTGACCCAGTCACTGTATGTAATCCATTAATGTAATGTAATTGTAATCCAATGCACAAAACCACTTGAAATCCACGTAGTATTGTACTGTTCGTGGTGCCGTTAAACGTGGTGCAGATTCCTGGCTCTGTACTGTTTGCAACACTGGTGATCAGCTCGGTATGGCAAAGTGTGTGCACTACAGCGCCATTTATATTACTCTAGAGGTATCAGTCGATGCTACTTCAAATTCATTAGCAAAAGTGAAGACCAGGTCATTCCAGGAATCATGCTTAGATTAGAGTCTGATGTTGAAGACGATAAACCATTCTTGTGTCATGAATAAGAAGCATAGACTACGAAACACTAAACTTGTACTAGTTGGCAGGGTCGGTCTTACGTTTTGCGGGGGCTGGGCAAGATAGAGTTAGGGTCAGTGGCATAGCCAGGGTTCCCAACTTCGGAAAATTCTGACAAGCAAAAAGGGTAATCGACAATTGCGGGGGCCCTTCGGCGTACGCACAAAAATCGTCGTGATAAGCAAAAAAAGATCATCGACAATCACCGCGGGGCCTTTCTGAGACTTTGCGCGGGGCCTCTAGAGGAACGGGGCCCTTGGGCAAAGGCCGGTTTAATAATAATAATAATAATAATAATAATAATAATAATAATAATAATAATAATAATAATAATAATAATAATAATAATAATAATAATAATAATGTGATTTTTGGTTTAGGAGGCTTAAGCCTGTGTGAAAACCACTGATGTAACCATCTGCATTCAATAACCTAGTTTATCTAGATAGCCTTTGAATCCGTTCACTGTTTCAACTGTCACTCCCACCTCGTCCAAACTGTTCCATTTGTCCACAACCCTTGCACTAAAAAAAGTTTTTCTTTCTTGGACCAACCCTCTGCTTAAACATTTTGCACTTGTGGCCTCTTGTGCTGCTATAGTGTGCCAATGTAAAGAATCGATCATATGGCACATCTACTTTCCCAGTCATTATTTTGTATGTTTCTATCAAATCCCCTCTTTCTCTTCTCCTTTGCCCAGGCTTAAGGCCGGCCCTGCTAGGTGGTGACTATAGAGATACCAAATTGGAATATAATTCCCATAAGCCGGTATCCTATATATTATACAGGTAAGAAGGTTAGTTTTAATGTCAATATATCAGTATTTTAGAAAGTATGTTTAATTATTGATGAGTTAGTACGTAACTTGAGTATATTATTAGCTATTATCTATTTTCTTAAGTAATAGGCTACATATATAAATCATTTTATTCTTCTAAGTTAGGCCTATATTGTTTTAATTTATATTTACATTCATTTAAGTTTAATATGTCAGTAAGCAGTGTAGGTAGCCTAAATAATAAACTTACATATTTGTTGTGACTGTGTTTGTCTATTGTTCTTTACTGTTGATGTTGACATAAACGACATTGATTACTTGTACGGTTATAAAATGTTTATTTTTCTGACATGGACCTTGTTACCCAACCCGGGTATGTTGCATAGGTATGGGTAAGTTGTTCCCGTGAAATTTTCCACGCGTTCGAGAATACGTGGTTCTAAGCCAACTGAGTCACAATATACAGTAGGCCTAGCTGACACACATGTAGCTGTATGGCCTATACCACAATAGCATTACTATTATTGATTCTGTTGCATATAAAGGCTTCAGGTAGTCTTAATTTTGGAAGAATTTTAAGTGGGCCTTTTTTGGCCCTCGGTTACCTTTCTCGGTGTTTTTCCACACAGGTATACTACAGATGAACTCTGGTCGAGCAGCTGCAGGTGAAAAACGCACTCAGAAGGGTGTCTGAGTTGGCCAACAGAGCGATACTAAGAAGATAGTCCTAATACTGTCCTATTATATCCTCCTCGCACGAATTCAATATGAAGGCAGTAACGCTGTTTCGTCCAAATCCAGCAGAACTGGTTTTCAACGCGAGAGAAATCCCACAAAACCACTTAAAATCCAAGTAGTACTGTACTGTACGCGTCGAGCAGTGAAAATCGAAAACTCTGTCGGTGCAAACATATAATATGAACTCACGGAATCCACGAATGACAGATCTCCAAAAACTTTTCTAAGTCGACATCCGCGTTGCGTACTGTATATCTGAGTACGAACAGAAGGTATACAACTATACTGTACATGCACTTTTTAAAAATCACATCTTCAAACGACAGAAGCGCTGATTGTGTATTATTGGTGGCTGGCGTGTATCAGATAGCATCGTTTAAGTCTATATAGGGCCTATGTCTTTACTTATCGTCACGAATTCTGTTGTCGGGTTTAAGGCCTATGTCAGAACGAGCTTTGGTCCTTTGCCCCCCCGCCACCCCACCCCTGAAGTAACTTTAATCTCATCGATATCGATACTTGAGCTAATCACAGAGACCCGAAATAATGACCGAATTAATAGTCGTCGACTTCGGCTAATTGTCTCTCTCCTTCCTCGCAGATCAGTTATTGGAACGGTCAGAGGTCGAGACGTAGACCTGCGGTCTATCGTGAAACAGTGTTTATTCTAGGCCTTCTCTGGGGATTCCCCAAGTTTTAAAATCCCCCTCCAAATTTTTTTATGTTGGCTGGGGGATGGAAATCCCTCCCAAAGTGTGGAGACTCAGACCTTGTCCCCCCAAAAATTTCAAACTCCCCCAATGTCAAGGTGGCTAGAATAAACACTGATCGTGAAATCTTAAAATTAAGACAGACGCGAAAGGGGCTTAGTTCAGACCGACGGGCCTTTTAGCCACTCGGCGTATTTAGGCATGTTCCACGAAGCAGGGACCCCACAAAATAAGGGGCCCCGCATAGTAGCCTAGGACCTTTTTATCTTTTTCTTTGCTCGCCACAATTTTTCTAAACTTTAGTGTGCCCCGCAGGTGGTAGATCTTTCTTGCCCCGGGCGCCAGATGTCCTCGCTACACCATCGCTAAGGGAGGGATGAGGGACGGATGGAGGAGGGACGGAGGGAAGGAGGAAGAGATGAGTGAGACGGGTAGCCTGGCAGGGCCTCCAGGACCCAGGGCATTTGGAGCAGGGCCCACATAATCCTAAATACGTCTCTGTCGCATGGTAGACCACAGAAATTATTTCAGGGGGTGCAAAACAGGGTCATGTGACGAAATAAACAAAAAGTAATGTACAAGACTGTCTGTATCTATTGGACTAATTATAAGTTACCTAGCGCTACAAGAAATTTCGTGGGATTCTTATATAAATTCATATTTTAGCTTAGTATTAAAAGTTACTTTTTTTAGTAATTTCACTTTTCTCATAGCTAAACAATTTCTCCAGGGGTGCAACTGTACCATCTCGCACCCTCCTTTATACGGACACCCATGCCCTGCCACTGTGTCGTAAGCTGATCCAACTTCACATAAAGAACAACGTTAGTAGACTATAGGCTATTGGAGATCCGATCTAAAACTTCAGACTCGATGTAAAAATCGTTTAAAATCGGCTTCTGTAGTTTATGGCAAACTATCGACTTGCAAGCCGTCTCCGATATTAGAGCCTATTACACGTCAAGCGTAATGACGGCTGTTAGGATTGGCCGTCACCAGTTAAGGTTTTATGTGGTGAATATCTTTGGATCTGTGGCTGTGACAAAATATCTGACTACAGCCACAAGAATTCGAATCTACGTTTATTGCATTCTGCAATTTTATGTCACCTAACATTAGCGTAGTCACGGGGGCACTGGGCTCCCCGCCCCTCACCTATTTGGACCGGGCTCCGGTCGTGAGATTCGTCCAAAACCGGTGAGTACTTGGGGGCAGGGATATTTCTAGGATTGAGAATTTGGGGGTGTCGACCTGAAATTGAGGGGCGTCCGGAGCTAATTATAGTATGCATTTTGTATGCATACCATTGTCACATTACCAAATTTTGGGGAGTGTCGACCTCAAATTGGTGGGGGCCTTGGGGGTGTGTGTTAGGGGGTGTAAAAATATTCCTGCTTGGGGGGGGGTTAGGTGTAGCATCAGACCGAGGAGAACGCACAAGATTTCAAAACGCTTGAAACGACGACATTTTTCTGCTTGCCAAGACTTTTGTGTCGAAAATGCCGATGGGGGGAGCTCTATTCTGGATTAGGTCTACTGGCTACGCCACTGTCATTAAGCAATAATTATATTCATTGACATGACTTGAACCGATTGGCATCTAATCAGATGTCGATAGTAGGCTAATAGCCTAATAGGTAGGCGGCGTAGGCCTATACGTGCGCTTGTGATTTAAGATATTAGCTGGAAAAGATCGTAGAGTGCGTATAATTTTATAGCCTAAGTTATTTAGGTTTTTATTGCCGACAAAAATGCGTCACTAAGTGACTAGGGGCCTTCTGGGCTCGTTAACGATTAGTACTATAGTGCCCAGCAATGCTTTGAAAGATAAGCTACTGAATGGGGTTCGCTGAACTGCGGGTCAGAGATTTCGCATTTCGATCATTCGCAATATACGACCAGTGGAGGTGGTTGGAAATTAAGAATGGTCTGCATCGTGTGCATGGGCGTCCACAGAAATTGTTCCAGCGGGGTGCAAAACAAAGTCTTGTGACGAAAGAAACAAGTAATTTTACTTTTTTTCATAACTCCACAATTTTTCCAGGGGGTGCAATTGCACCCCCTTGCACCCCCCTCCGGACGCCCATGATCATATGTCCTTTGGTCACACTCTCTCTCTCTCTCTCTCTCTCTCTCTCTTTCTCTCTCTCTCTCTCTCTCTCTCTCTCTCTCTCTCTCTCTCTCTCTCTCTCTCTCTTGCAAGGGTGTGATGGAGTTGGTTCCGTCCAGTCCGTTCGGAAAATACCAATCGATTTCACGAACCGCTATAAGAACTGATTAGCTATCATTATTTACCAAGAAACAAATTAATTAATTAATTAATCACGAAAATTAAATCGTTATTCATAGGGCCAGAAAGGTAAATGGCCAGAAGGCCTAGAAGACGGTGATCGGGAAAGGAAAGTTTCATTTCTCGTCAAAAATGGACCATATAATTATAGCCTACCTCTAGTGTAAAATAGCGGTCGGATCACTTTGTCTAGAAATGATAAACGGTTATATACTCTAAATCGACTGACTGATTTAATTGCACTGCAAAAATATTACTATAGCATAGAACAGGGATGGCCATTGGCCAACCTTTTTGCTATAAGCGGGCCATTATAAATTTTGATCAGCATGCGGAAAGCCTAATTTTTGTGCCTTTTGCACGTCATTGTTTTCGACAGTAGCTAGGCCTACAATCATTAAGTAACTGGTACCAGTTACAATTAAGCAACAGTTTATAGTAAGTTACTATTTTACTAAATTAAGCACAGGGAATTAGTCTTACTCATGACTCAATACTGTGTGAAGGAGGAAAATATGAATGCTTTTCACCCCCTTCACACTTGTACCAGATACAATCAATCAATCAATGACAAAACTTCAAAATTTTAGGGGTGCAGTGCAGTAGACAGCTTAACTATTCTTCCTGGAAGGAAAAAATATGTTGAATGCTTTTCAACATCAAATTTTTCAAATAACAAAAATTTAATAATCTAGTACCAGATACAATAAATCAATCAATCAATCAATCATCGTCTTATATAGAAAAAATATTATATATGTTTAATATTTATTTTCTCGACATTTCAAGAGTAGACAGCTTAACTATAGTATAAACCATAGCTAACTGATGTATAGACTACTTGAACAGAAATATGTCGAATAATTTTTCAACATCAAATTTTTGCAAATAACAAAAATTTAATAATCTAGTAGCCTAATAGGCTTAATATTATTACCACTGGTCTCATAGGACCAATAAAATTTATTTGGAAAGATGCCCCGAGGGCCGTCAATCAGCAACCGGTGGGTCGCATGCTGCCCTCGGCCGTCGGTTGGCCACCTCTGGTATAGACTATGAATTTACCTAGATCGAGCGCTCGTGAATAAGCTGGTGTACTGCGCCAAGCTTTTTGGAAGCGCTATAGAAATTTCGTGTTTACTTTACTTTACTTACTTACTTACTTAGAAACTCTTTAAGTTACTAAGGTTTGATAATGCGTCACTCCAAAATTTGAATTTTACATACTTACTTGTTTTATTCCGAGTTCTTTCCGTCGAAGAAATAGGAAAGATGGCGAACGTCTGTAGCCTGGATGCGGATAAACAATTAAATTTTTGAATATATATAGCGTTTTGTTGTTTAATTTGCGATTCGTTAGCCTTAGAAGTGCTCGTCTTTCGCGAATGAACGTAGATATAGGCAGCGCTTTGAATAGGATGCGGTTACCAATCGTCCAATAGTCTCTGTGTCTCACCCATCTCCCAAATATGTTTACGACTGAATTTTTATAGCGCCACTATTCGATGACTACATGAATGTTTGAAAATTGCGATGCAACTGGTTTTATAAGATCAGCACAGATTAAGAGCGTACAACACCTTTATACAGTTTAATGCTGCTAATAATAATCATATAAATAATAGCGAATACTGGATTTTGAGTGTTAGGGTAGCTTTTGTTAAAAAAAATATTTTGTGGCGGCACTATTTTCTTTTGCTTTGGTATAGACTGGAGAAAGACGACTAATTTGTCACAGCGCCTTTTATTCTGACAATTGCCTTTGCACTTATTTGTCACTGTGCTAGATATATCTGAAATAAAAGCGCCAATTTTTGATTGCATTGTATGATACGTTGTTACTAGCAACACCTCTAAAGTGAAATGTTCAATTTTTGTTAACATTCGGCATTTATGATTGTTGTCTGATATCTCATTGGTGTCACTGATGTGATTTAAATTTTTATGCCAGGCATGAACTCGAAACTCATATACAGTTTGTCGGTTTTTAAAAAAGTTTCCTGCCCTCTCAAGGCATAAATCTAATTGTTAATGTACTGTTTATTTGCTGTATGGATGTGTAAATTGTCTGGTGCTAATGAAAATAAGTGATATTATGGCTGTTTAATGGTGAAAATATATTTTGTGCTACTTTTGCCAAAATTGTGTCCAGTAATTGTGTCAAGATGGTAATAAATGTGAACATCACATTTTTAGGGATCTGGTGCACTGGATTAGTCTTTAATTTCTCAGTCTAACTCTAGACAAAAAGGAATTACCAAATATTGTTTCATGGCTGGCTAAGATTTGCACCGAAACAGCCGCTGCAGATAAGTGAATGAACCATGGCGTCGTCAGAGTCTGCTGCCATCACTGCCGTTGAGCTGACGTCATCGGTGCAGCTGCTGCCGCCGGCTACAAACTCGGGTTCGGTGTCGATGCCGTGGATGGTTCCGTCGTATCCCATGATGGTTCTTCAGCAGGGGATTCCGCAGTCTCTGTTTGCGCCGAACGTTCTTGCGCTTCCAGACGGACACATAATGCTCGCGCCTGTGGACGAGTCCGCCGCGTCGGGTCACCAGCTGCTGGCCGACGTCGGTTCCACGGTCGTCCAGCTGGTTAAGTCGCCGAAGCCACAGGGCCAGTGGCCGACGGGCGCAGGAGCGGCGGCCAAGGGTAACTCGGTCAGAGGTGTGCCTGAGGCGGGGGGCAACACAAAGCAGGACCTCGGCAGTGCGGCCGGGGCGATGAAGCCGGTCAAAAACGGCTCGATTCCTGTTCTTGCGTCTCAGAGCGGTCCACAGCCATTGGCGACGGCCAAGACTGACCTACCAGCACAGCCTAAAAGGCCACTTACACCGTACATGTTGTTTAGCAAAAGCGTGAGTAGTTCCAGAGAATAAAGTTGAATATTCGTGTTTTAATTAAATTGCCAAGAAATTATGTGAAATCACATTAATATGGACCCTTGGTTAATGGCAAGCGTTTGACCTGAAGCTTGTGAGACTCACTGGGATTCTTTGGAATCTCTTGAAATGGATTTTTTGATTAGCATGGACACTTTTTCCGGTGCCCCGAAGACCCCGGGTTTTATTTGACTAAGTCCACCACCCTCTAAGTGATTAAGCACCACCTGGGTTTTATTTGACTAAGTACTCTACCCTCTAAGTGATTAAGTACTAGATCTTTGGTGATTACTACAGCGTGGTGCAAAAAAAGGGACTATATTAAATGCAAACCTAAATGTGATTTGTTCGTTTTTTTGTTTTAATCTGCTTTTAGCTGTGTGCTTTTTGATGATTGGATTTGAGTACTTCATTGGGAAAATTTTTCTTTGGAATCTTTGAGTATCTTGACAGTCATTTCATCATATACACACAGACACACATACACATGCACACATGGCATCCTTTAAGCTGTTTGCAGTTGGCGTACAGGAGAGCTTCATTATATCGACAGTCACAGGATAAAAACTGTATCGTGTCCTTATGTCATGGTCATTTTCTAATGTATATGCAACCTGAAAAACTCCAAAAATCATATTTTTGCCATTATTCACTGTGCCACATCTCTCTGAACCACATGTGTTACCATGCATACAATGCCATACTGATTATGAATTTAGTTTTTTGTTCTTAAGTGTAATCCATAAGAGAGGTCTGCCATGCATATTGCAATTTTGATGCATTTAATTTAATCTTTGACAAGTACAGGGTGGCACAAAAAAACGGACTAGTCATATTTAGGTTTACATTTAATATAGTCCGGTTTTTTGTGCCTCCCTGTACATCTGGACAGATTCCCCATCTTCTGACTGTGGAAATAGTTATCTGCAGCATTGACAGCACTTGTGCTTGTAAAATTTATCTCTGCAGATAAATTTTCATCAAGTGCCACCAGATACGTGTTTGCGTCTCGTGCTGTGATTTCAGTCACTGTTGTTAGGAATGGTGACGATGAACAGAGTTGGTCAAACATTTTTTCAGATATGGTCCCATGTTAAAGCAGCCAACTCCCACCTATCGTCAGTCTGTGAAATCGGGGCAATCGTCGGTAGCCTTTGGCGGGACATGGACCCCAAAGAAAAGCAGCGATATAACGACCTCTTCGCTAAGGACAAGGTAGTTTTTGCTTGTTAGTTAATTAATCAGAAAATATTCAGTCTTAAATAAATTTTTTATCAAACACAAAACCAGCGAACCATCTTAATATTTTAAAATTTTTAATGTGAAATTGAATTAGTTAGCAAGCGATTTTTAAAAAATTATTTCTGATGCAAAAAAATGATGTGGATGATTTTGAAGGAACGGTACGAAAACGAGCTGCAAACCTACCTTAAGAATACAGGTCTGCACGCGTCTGACCTGGCAAAGTTGCCGAAGCCCAAGCGAAACCGCGACAAGCCCCCCTCGACTACTTCCTGGGGCTCTTTCGGCCCTTCCAGTGCTCCGCAGGGAACGCAGACCATGGCTGGCGGTGCCGTCGGACCCAACTGCCAGGCGCCAGCCGACATCCTGCCGACATTTTCGCAGGCGTGGACCGGTCAGGTGACCCCGCAGCAGCAGCAGACGGCTCAGCAGGTCCTGACCCAGCTGGGGCTCGGCGGACAGACGCTGTACGCCAACAGCGACGGCAGCATCAGCATCGGAGGAAGCAACGTTTCGAATCTTCTGTCTCTGCCGACTCAGTCCCTGCAGCTGGTCTCGGTCACTGGGGAACCAGTGATGACAATATACAGGTGATGACATTATGTTCCATATGCAGGTCGTTACGTTACAGTACGTTACGTTATGTTGCTTGCATGTTTGCTAACTGGAATTCGTCAAAACACTTATTTTTTGGACACGGTGTAAGTTCTTCAATTGATCGATTGATTGGTTGATTGATTGATTTAGTTCTTTCTTAAGTGGCTCTAAGTTGTATTTCTTGTCAGTTTGTTAGTAGAAAAGTAGCCGTGATTTTCTTTCTCGTGACAGCGACAAGGGTCAGACAGGCGTGTCTCAGATTGGTGTCGTAAACGCTTCGAACGAGACGTCCGCCGGTCTGGACGGATCGCGGTCCTCTTGGGTGTGGCAGCAGCAACAGCAGCCGTCCGCGGCGACCGGCCAGGACGGCATGGATGGATCGGGCGGCGGAATGGTTCTCTACCAGCTGCCCAACTCTGTCGACTCTCTCGGAAAAGTTATCGAACTGAAGAGCCAGCTGGACGAGCCAAATCCGGCTGGTTCGTCGTCCATGCGGCCCCTCATTCCATCCATGGACCAGCAGTTTTCCGTCGAGCAGCTCAGTCAGCTGGTCGGCGGCGGCGCAGGCACGATCCTGACCCGGGAGGCGAAACTCGAGGCGGAGTTGCAGCAGATGGGCTGTGCCTTGAAGGAAAAGGCGCAAGAGGTCTTAGTACTCAAGGACAAATTGCAGCAGGCGTACGAAGTGATCGAAAGATACAAACAGTTGAGCGGTGAATCCGCGATGGAGGACTCTAAGGACGACGACGCCGCAGACTCGGCGCAAGACGACGGGAACTGTCTCGGGGAGATCGTCGACGTTCCGAGCCAGTCTTCGGCCGCCGAGAACTGACGTGGGATTTTTGGTTTTGGTTTTAAAATCTGTAATTGTGCGCTTTGTTTTCTGGAGTTTTCGGTATCGAGAGACGGGTGCGTTCTAAGACGCGCGGGACAGTCTGACCGGAAACGTTCTCTGTGAGTCGATCGTTTTGTGTTCATCTTTGTAAGATTTGTTTGGTTGGTTCATAGAAAAATTATATTCCTTGTGTAAGATGCTCTGATCTTGTGGTTCTTCGCTGATCGTCGAGAGATCGGACGCGGCGCAGTTATCTGTAACAGTGTTGATGAGATTGTTATTACACTTGACTGCAAGTCTTAACCCCTTAACCGGGGAATAAATCTGTAACTCAGTGTAAACTGGACGGCTCTGAGCCATCGCACCCGGTTAAGGGGTTAAAGTTATATGCATGTTCTTCATAAGATGAGACGTATTTTAAATTTTATGTGTTGGGTTTGACTTGACGTCTTTTTTTATTTTGTCTTTGTGGGCGTGAATTTTGTGCAGAATCTGTAGGTAAAGTTTTTTTACATCAAATGAGTGTATGTTTATTACAATGAGGTTTGGATTTTCACATTTGAAACTGATCGTGGCTTTAGGTTACTGTGAAATTTAGAGCTATTTTTGGCATAAGACAATGTATTTTTAATTCTTTTAGCACTGATATTCACTACTTTGTGACGTCTCGAACTTGTTATTCACTTAAGCAGATAGTATGTTATTCTTGACAGTTGTTTCAAACTTTTTAGTGCAAGAGATGAAGTTTATGTATAGAAACTTAAATTGTCTAAAATCTCTAAATTTCTTGCATTGTCTTATTTTATGCTATATTTATGGGGCATGAATGAAGATAGAGCAGTGGTAACAATATTGGCAACACTGAGATGGCAACTGTAGGTTTGGCAGAAAAGACAAGCCAAATGAATGGCCTAGCCACCTTTGGCCATGAAACCAGGGATCAGTACAGGGCCATACGGGTATTGAGCCCCCGGGTTGAGCCTTTACCTTTAACCCCTTAACCGTGAATTTAACTGTAACTCAATGTGAAATGGACGGATATATCCGGGATCCCCAGTTAAGGGGTTAATCGTATTTTATAAGGAAAAATTATGTTAGCCAAATTTACATCTGGCACAAAAGAACTCTTGTGAATTTCTTCTTCTGTTTGATTTTTGATGTTTTTCCGTTGATAATTTTTACCGTCATGTTGCGACACTTTTACTCTCCCAGAACAAATTTTTGACGATAATTTTGTACCATTTGTTTCACTTACATTGATATGAACTTGGATTTTGTGTGTTAGACTTGACTTTAAATTTCAAATGCTTTAAATTTTTTATGTTCTGTGAGTCAGATGTTTCATCTTTTTGGCTCAGCTATGTGTGCTTTGTTCATTGTTTTTCAGATAAGAAATTCTGTTAAAGGTTGGGTTCTCATTTATTCTATTGTTCAGCTTAAATAGAAAAAAAGTGTTTCACTGAAAACTAAATGCAAAGATTTGAGCATCGCTTTGACTGTCAATGTGACTATCTTTAAGCAAAAGTTTTACAGATTAGTGGTAATCATGGGCTTTACACTATGTTCTATGTTTCATCAGTATTCCTATAGAACTTTGGAGTGTTTATTCTTGAGACACTTTGTGTAATATTTTATGGAATTTTATTCAGAATACATTGAGTATTGAATGGGATCGAGTTTGTGATTCTTAAGATAGAAGTATTTAAACCTAGGGAAGGCAGTTAGTTCATCGCTAATTTGACTAGTCAAATCAGAGCTCATCCATCGTAGAGTGGTCATCACAATATAAATTCGTTGCAGTGAGGTTGTCAAGTGAAATTTTTTACTTCAGTGATTTTTAAATGTCCATAAATCAGTTGATTCTGGCTACTTATAGGGGTATCCAGTGTTTACCAACAAGGTCCGGTTGCTCCGCCCACTGGTGGGCAGAAACCATAGAAACCATTGTTGTCTATTAATAGATGCCAATGGCAGAAGCAGATTTCTTGCTGGTGGGCATAGATCAGTGACCATAGAGATTGTTCTGGATACTCCTATTCATTATTTGTTTGTTGTATTATAATATAATTTCATTACAGTAAATTAGTATATTGTCATATTTGCCGGCATTGAACGTCTTAGAGTGACTAATCATTATTTGTTACAGAATCTCGGATGTTATGAGTGATTTCAGAATTCTGAAAATGATTTGTTTGTAGATCGAGTGATTTCAGAATTTTGAGAATGTTTCACAGGGTGTTGGCAGCATATCGTTATTGTGTGTGTGTGCGCGTGTAGTGTGCGTTTTTCTTTATCTTTTTTGTCCGTTGTTACTGCTAGTAGATGTGATGGTATCTGCTATTGGCTTGGTGAAAGGGGTCTGTGGCATAATTTTGAAGCACCATTTCTGGATGTAATAAGCATCCATAAATGATTTAGTTACCAATTGATGCAAGAGTACATATTTGTATACCGACTGTAATTATACGAATTATGAAATGCCTGAATTTATATTAGAGTAGAATGCTGAGTTTGTATCTCTTGAATGTTTTGTACACTTTTAGTTATAGATAGATATATTGACTAGAATCCATTGTAAAACAATTTGAATCCAAAAAAATCCTATTTATTTATTTATTTGTAGTTGCATAACTGATTGTATGATTATGTCACCTTATTTTTAAATCAATTTCAGTAATAATTGTTAATCAGAAGTATGTGCTTCTACAAATATGGAGTGAATGCTGTTTAGAGTAAAGCCACTCCTTTAAACTTTACACTTTTGTATGTTCTAAGTATTTTACAACTGTTTTCATTCAAGATCAAATTTTATAGACAAAGCAAGTTTGGAAATTAATGTAAGATTGGTTGCAGACGGTATCTTATTTAAAATTGATACAATCAGACCTGATTGATGTCTTATTTAGACTGTATGATATTAACTGTATCTGTTAATATCCAAATGGACTGGGATGCTGAATTTAGGCCAACTGGTCGATAGACCACTTGTGACCTATGGTTGATCTTTATTGTAGCTGCTAAGTTGCTCGTGGATTTGCAAATTAATTCGCTTCAATGGCTGTTGGATGCACAGTAATCGCGTTACGTAGTTTCTTTTCTCTTTTGAATGAATTTTAGTATTTGCAAATATCTGAACGATTATCTGTGCTAGTTTGAAATCGGTGGTAAGTGGCTTCTTCTATTCATGTAGCAGTAACATCCAAGGCAGATTCTTGCGTTCGATATGCAGTCTATTGCATTTCTATTGGCATTTTACTGAGCTTTATCACTGTACCCCTGGAGACAGTGTTTATTCTAGGCCTGTTTTGGGGGGAATCCCCCCCCCAGTTTTAAAATCTCCCCCCCCCACCAAAAAAAAAATTTTATATGTTGGCTTGGGGATGGAAATTTCCCCCCAAAAGCGTGGAGAAACAAATCTTGTCCCCCCCAAACATTTCAAACTCCCCTCCCCCCAATGTCAAGGTGGCTAGAATAAACACTGCCTGGAGAATAGAGGCACTGTAGTTTAACTTGTCATGAGGGATTTGTGTAAATACTTGAGCTCGTTAAGAAATTGGCAGCAACTAGATATTTTAATCATTTAGCTCTCGGATTCTTAGCTCTTTCTTCTTCTTCTCTCTTTCTCTCTTTTTATTTGAATTTGTTGTCGGATATTGTTTTCTAAGCTTCTAATGATTTTTGTAACGTTGCTTTTCTTCTGAGGCTTTGGATGTTATTTTAAAATGTGATTTATTTTGCAAATGAGATGAATGATTTTAAAACTACAGTAAACGGCACTTTAGCTCCAACATTTGTGTTTTATTGTTTAAACATACGAATGTTATAACTGCAATTAATTATTATCGTGTGAATTGTCATTATAGAAAAAAATTTCAATTGTTGTCAACAGATGAAACTTACGAGTGTCATTTAAATTTTGCTGAGTTTGTAAGAACGGCGTTGAAATTAAACGATGTTTATTTATTTTCGTTTTTGTTTTCTACTCGACTTAGTTAACTAACTACCCCATGAACTTGAAAGAAATTGAATATCAAATTTTCTGAACATCTGCAGCACTCAATTAAAGCTAAGCTGGGTGAGTAATTAGTTGCCAGAGTGAATGTTTTGTTGAAGGTAACAGAACTCTATGTCAGCGGCATAGCCAAGATTTCAGAAAA
This sequence comes from Metaphire vulgaris, assembly GCA_018105865.1. NCBI lineage: Eukaryota > Metazoa > Annelida > Clitellata > Crassiclitellata > Megascolecidae > Metaphire > Metaphire vulgaris. Next base: position 14,565,810 of record CM030846.1, read on the forward strand.
GGGGAACTTCCACATATTTCAGCCCACGATCAACAAAGGTAGTCATCTCAAGCGCTTTAAAGTCTGCTCTCTGGTACGTTTCCTCGATCTAATACTATCCCTTACCCTCTCCAACTACCCGCTGGTTTTAGATGAATATCACGACCGATCTGAATATGGGGGCCGTGGCTGCGCCAATGCGTCGTGTAATAGAATGATTTGTTTTGCTCAGAGAAGCAGCTCTTAACATGACAACAAGTGGCTTGGCCGGGATACCAGACTTAGAGGCGCCATCATGCATACACTCTAACTTCTCCAGATATGACCGCTCTCGGCACAGTTTGGGGGAGCCACAGCTGCTAGGGAATATTGGTTGGTGTTAGGTTCAAATCTGGTAAGTACTAATACATTCGATACAAGGATATTTCTAGGATTGTGAATTTGGGGGGGGGCGTCGACATCAAATGGGGGGGGGGGTGTCCGGAGCTAATTAGTATGCATTTTGTATGCATACCATTGTCACATTACCAAATTTGGGGGTCGACCTCAAATTGAGGGGGTGTTGTAAAAATATCCCTGAGTCGGTAGGGCAACTTATGCCAAAATAGGCTATCAAGTAAAAAGTTGATTTTTTACATTTAATTCTAATCTGTTGGGAGGGGGAAGAAAGTGATCTGTCTATACTACGTCTTCAAGTTCTCTGCCCGGAAGCAGGTCTTGGTTCCCATTGGCGCCATCCTTCTCTGTCAGCAGCTTCGATCTTTAATCTTTTGTATTCATCTTTAGTCAGAATCCAGTGCAGTAGTGAGTAGTGATTTGTCATAATATAAGATGATTATTTTGAAATTTTATCAACAACTAAAAAACTCAACATCAAAATAATTATTATAATGAAACCAAGTAGCAGAATCTTCATTGCCTACAAAGTTGGACTGAGTGATTAACTCTAAAAATTAAGTCTTATTTATTCAAAATATCAACTCATTTATTGTTCATCGGTAAATCTAAGTTGCATTGAAACTAAAGTCTGATAATTAATAGATCAATCTGAAAAAATTACACAACAAATACGTACCGCAGTAGCCAAAGTATTTTTACTCGTAACAAGTCTCACGTGAACTAATAGCACTTTATGTAACAGCACTTGATGCAACAATAACGGACGGCACTTGATATATAGACCTATTCCAAATATTCCTGTGCATTTATTGGACTACATAACTACATACAGATTACCAGTAATTGTTACTATATCTAATGTGACCATTAAAGTTTTGACCCACACATCTAGAAATTGGCATTAGATTTACACTTCACACTTTATTTATTCATATCTATCAGAGTTTTAAGCTTGACTATCTTCTCGTATTCTCATACAGCAAAATGTTACACAGTCCAATGACAAAAATTAATTGCAAACACACCCTGCCTAAAGCATTCTGTAAAGGAAAAACAAGTACGGGTACTTAAAATTTTGATCAATCTTCAGTCTTGTATTTTCCCAAATAACAGTAATCGACACTCTTATATTTGGACAAACAGCATTAAAAATATTTGTACAGCATAACATACAATCATCAACGTTCAAACTGATATGCAGTTTCTTGGCACAATAAGCAGCATTCAACATTTTATATTTGCATATCAGAAACCACGAACATCTGTACAAGCAATACACACACACACACACACACACACACACACAATTATATATAAAACAGTACAAACACCACGAAAGTAACCTCCATATCTGTTGCCATCATTGCTGCTTGCAATCAATAATGGAAAAATTGGAAAAAAATTCACCTCGGTGCAAACAAGACATCGGTAAAAATTCTACATTACTCGACCTACGCACACAGAAACGCCTGCAAAAGTACAAACCCTGCTTTACGTACTACAAGTACTACATGGACATAATACTGCCACAAGAAGATAAAAAGACAAAAATAAAGGCTAAGATATGAACTCTACTGATTCAAGTTTTACAAAATAAATGGCAAATACAAACTGAGGTGATGTGCTTACAACAAAACTCCAACAAACACCTATTTTGTCAATTTGTTCCAAGACGATTCTCATGAAAATATATAAGCACAGAACTCGAAGATTTTATAAAAACTGTTCAATAAAAGGTCTGTAGTAAAACCACACAACAAAAACCTAATATTTCGGTAGTTCGTCTTGAATCAACTGTCCCAAGAAAAAGGGGGTAGTGGGTTCGAATCTGACCCTAGTCATTGTGTAGCGACCTTGAGCGAGCTGGTCACTCCTGGCTTGCTCCGCACTTACGATTCTGCACTTTGTGAATGACTCAATGTGCATCAAAAACCATGCAATAATAATAATAATGATAATGATTATATAAACTTAGAAAGTAGTCAAATACAATCAGAAAGAGTAAGAAAATAACAACACTGATGGATTCGTCATATCGTAGGAGATTTGATGTTGACAACGATGTTAGACGAGCAACTCAGAGCATGAAAGTGGAGCACTAAGAGGAGTTAAGGAAAGAGCTCAGAAGAGATGAATAACAGTGAACCTGAACTCAGCAAAGAACTCGAAGAAGAAGAAAGCAATTACGACGCAATAAACTACAAAACGGAAAAAAATTAATTTCAAACTTAGAAGCACTCAACATATCCATATGCAGATATACAACTTAAAAGAAAATGGAAATACATATTTATGCTTTTCTACATGCATATAAACTTATCAAAATATCAACATCTATAAACATAAACCAAAAAAGCAATACACAAGATACATGTATTAAAACACACATAATATGAACTCAATCAAATTCAAATGATATGTCCATTCACATGTGCACAGGAATCATCCAAAATAACAATATTCTCATCAGATATGCTGAATGATGATACATAACGCAAATATTTTACAAAATAAACTAGCATCTAACAACATCGTTACACAATTTGTTCCCCTCAATGAAAAATTATCATAAATGAAACTAAGTCAAACCAAAAAGAATAGAAAAATTATTTTAAAAAGTCAAGGAAATGCAAACATTAAATTTTTATGGAATAAAATAACGTCAAACAACATAGTTAAAAATTTTGTTCCACACAGGAACAAAATGATCACATATGTAGCAGTCATGAAAATCACCATTTGTTACTTAACATAAAAAAACAAATCAGTAGTACACAAATCAAGTTCTGAAGGTACGGGCTCTTAGAAGCTGAGCATTTTACCCCTAAAAATTCTATTTCATGATGGGGCTAAAATACTATTACTGTTTTTAATATACCTTAATACATTTTTGAAGGTTTAATGGCAAAATCGTATGAATGATGAGAAACTCAAAAGTCAATTAATTTGAATCCTTATGCAGTTGATTTTCAGTACACAATAAACTGTTCTAGCACAAAAGTACAAATAAATACATCCAATCAGCACCAAAAATCTGCAAGACTGCATGCGGACAATCGCGCGAAATTCTGTACAGCAAACATACGAATCACAAATCAACAAATAAGTGTCACATGACTTTTCAAAAAGCATGTGATGCAACTTGCTTACGCTTCAAGTTCTCTTTCTATGAAAAGAGTCTCACGCTAAAGACAATTCAGCCGCACGCATAGAAGAATTTCACGGACAATTATTCACCATCTCTCTGTAATAAAGGTCTGATTTTTCTGTCGTAATCTAGCCTGGTAATCGGCGTTGTATTGGCGCTGCTCAGCCATGGCTCTGGTCTTCATGTGCTGCTGCATCGCTTGCTCTCTGAATTAAAAACACAAAACATGCAATTACGGTAATTGTGTAACCTGTAAACCGCCGGTTAATACAAAGGTTTACATCGAGAATAATGAAAAAACAAAAGCCAGAACTGTAAAAACAAGATAGTAAAGTCAGTTCAATTACGAATCCATTCTGTGTTTCGGAATTTGCTGGTTACAACGAAGAGACCTATTTTACATACAGCATAAGAGATTGGCCTTCTGATGATCAATGACAGAATATCAAATACTGATATGAAAAGACAGATCGCTTATATTAACCCCTTAACCTTGCATTTAACTGTAACTCAATGTAAAATGGATGGATATATCCAGGGTCCCCAGTTAAGGGGTTAAGCAGCTGCACAGGAAACACCGACATAAGACATCCTCTATTCTATTCTATTCCCTAGATAATTTATTAAATGCTATAACATAGCTAGAGCTAGAATCAAGAGCGATTTACAAATGTTCATAAGATGTGCGAAATAAATACGTCTCTAAAAAAGACTGACTGAAAAAAGAGGATATTATTTGCCTAACTCTTTGCATAACTGTGCAAATCATAAAGCACTCTAAAGAGTAGCTCATTATTTTCCTAATAATCTAGATTTCTACAAATCAGACACGTGCATCAGAATCAACATCAAAAAATGAACAAATATTCTCAGAGGGCGCCACTATTACCGAGCCATGTCCGAGCTCGCCTTGAGTCCTCCTGGATTTACGTCCTTATAAGGAGGATAAACTGACGTCTGCTGGTTTGGAATCTAAAGTTACAAAAAACAGCATTAGCATCACAAGAGCAATCAATATACAAAAGACTTATGAAGGACAACCAGCAACAATAAAAATACAATATGCCGTAACGTCTACAAAATGCTAACATTCAAATGCCTCCAAAATGCATTAAGCATTATTAACAGTGAATTCAGTTGCACATAAAACAAGTATCATCCAAGGCAGCATTCTTGGTGGTAATATTGAATGAGAAAACAGACAAATCCAAGGACCAGGAGCACAGGCAACAACTCATAAAACAATAAGGATTATGAAGAACATTTCATTTCATCGGTACTTAACCCCTTAACTGGGTATTTAACTGTAACTCAATGTAAAATGGACGGATATATCCGTGATCCCCAGTTAAGGGGTTAATGGGCAACAAAAACTATAAGCACAAGGAAACCAATAACTAATTAATCATGGAGGTGTTAAGCCAACACAAAAACCAGTATGAAAACCAGACATGTTTAACATGTGTCCAGCAAGAAATATTATTTTTGATAAATTGAGAACTATAAGGAACCCTTCTTTTCAAATGCAGCAAAAAAACATAACACAAACAAGAATCAAGGAACGGCTAACCTTTATATCTGAGCCAATGATATGTCTATTGTGAAGGCCATGTTCTCGACTTCCATGGCCGTAGCCAACTTCTGCAACATCCTGTGCCCTGACTGCATGCTGGCTAAGGTCAAGCGGACGTTGGTCATATGCAGGATCGTGAAAATAAGGATTGTGCCGCATTTGAAAATCCTGAAAGCTCACAGGATCCGGTCTTTGGAAGTTTTCCTGCCGGTAATAGTGTCCCGATCGGGCGGAAGGCTGCTGGGACGGCTCTCCGGCCGATGGCTTGGCGTATCGCGGATGCTGTTCTGGATAGAAGTCCGTTGTGTACGGACGAAGTCCGGGATAATTATCGCGGTGATATTTAAACGGCGGTCTGCCGTCGCCACCTGGCGGCGGAATTCCTTGATGGCGGAACTGCTGACTTGGTGCCGACGTTTCTGGATACGCCTGGTTGAGGTAAGCGTTGCTCGACCCTAATACAGGTAACTGCTGATACCTGTGAGAGGTCGGCGGATGGAGTAATTGCTGTTGTTTTAATGGATCGTATCTGTCGGACATGCCCTCGTGCTGACGTGACTGCTCGTACAGTTGGTAGTCGAGTTCTTGTTGATGCCTATAAGATTGAGGCTCATTGTAGACAAAGTCTGTGTTCGTATGTTTCGTGTATTTCTGTGAACGATCCTGATTTGAAGCCGCCTGCCGAGAAGGGCCAGAAGAGGATATCATGTAGTCTTCCTTTTGTAACCTGACCAGACCACCGTCGGTCTCTCTGAAGGGCTCCGGATAATGGGAATGGACAGAACTAGAAATAAATAATAAGCGACTATGATAATAAAAATTTTTTACTATGAAGTACAGTGAAACCCACTTAATTGCATAGGTGCCGTGCAAGCCTTGCTTATGCGATTAACTGGGCTATGCAAATAGCCGGGACGTCTGATAATGAATTGTACGGACAAAACACTGGTTCGGGTTTTTATGTTGTTATGCGATTATGCGGGTTATACAATTAAGCGGTATGCGATTAAATGGGATCCACTGTATATAACAAATCAATAATAATAAATAATAGTAGGTAATACATCAACTGCAATCTTGTAATTCCATTTTCAAATAAAAAAGAAACCCCAAATACAAATTGAATCCTTATAAGTGAGTGATAAAAATAAAATCAGTTGGGGGGGTGGGAGGGTCTGTCAAAAAATTCAGCATTTGAATGAAACTCGGCCTGTCTTAAGGCTTGAGTCTTATCTCTGCACTAGTTAACAATTCACTGATGCTCAATGTCAATAATATGGCTGATGGTATCACTAATCAGTGGCCAGCAATGAATTCTGCACAGTTCTGCCAATTTCCGCGGAAATTTAGAAACCCTGCTGAAACTGGGAAATTCTGCAGCTTGGCTCAAATTTCCATGGTCCGCAGAAAACTGCAGTCCCTATTAACCCCTTAACTGGGGATCCCGGATATATCCGTCCATTTTACATTGAGTTACAGTTAAATACACAGTTAAAGGGTTAATCTTAATATTATAACTGCTGCACATTTTGCAACTCACAGGTGACTAGGAGGCTGGTGCAGTGAAACACTTGTAGGTCCGGTGACTGGAAGACCGCCATTAGCGGAAGATCTTTCATGTGCAGACGGTTTCGTCACCTTGTCGCCAGAGTTTCTAAGATTTGCAGCTTGAGACGGCGCGGATCGGTTGTTTTCACTATCAGACTTTCTTCCTTTACCAAACCTGGTGAGAAAAAAAAACAGCCTTCACATTGAAACTGATTAAGAGAAATGACAGGCAAATGCATTGAAGAAAGTAAAGGAAGAAGAATGCTGCAAGTAGAAACAGTTTTCTAGATAAAAATATTTAATTAACTAAAAGTATATGACCATCTTACACGAGTGGTACAGAAGGCATGAAATACATGGACAAAAGGAGAAACCCAAGGAAATTTCCAGGAATTATGATTAAAACTTACAATTACACTTTGAACAGAATTAATCAATTAAGCAAATAATTGTTTTAAATCTTGGAAAACAGTTTCAGCATCCTACAGTCAGATATATAATTAATGAACTGCTATAATCTGCAAAGACAAACTCCGTGAAGACTGAGAGTTTATTAGAAGTCTACGACAAAGATGCACATAAGGGTCTGCTTCACAAGACTAATACAACTCACTTGATACAAAAAAACAAAATCTCACCTTTTCCAACAACAAAATTTTACTTTTAGTTTTACTTTACTAGTTTTTACTTTGGGTGGTAAATGATAGAACTCTAAAAGATCTCCGCAGAATATTTCGCCAATTTTGTTCCTTGTCATCAAATGTTAGCATAATAATTTACAAAAGTTCACACAAACAATTTTCAATGGTTTACAGAAGAACTGCTCATTAGGAAGTATTAGTATGTTCACCATAGATAAATAGTTGGAATAATGATAAAGGCCAGTTGTCTATAGATGCACCTCACCTAAATAGCCAGCCAAACTTCCTCCCCGATCCTCCTCCCCGATCCTTTTTGCTCTTGTTCTTCTTATCTCCGTCCGCTCTCAACTTTTCTAGCTTCTCTAGCCTCTCGAGTTTTTCAATAGCAGCAATGTATTCGGCTGCAACATCAACAGAACAACGGCTGAACTAAAATACCGTTGTAATCCAAATGGATCGCTCTAAGTCAAATGACAATCCAAAAAGCATAAAACACGATGAAAAAAAACCAGGAGATATGAAATTATTCATCTCGGGTCAAGGAATTTATTACAAGTTATTTTCATAAGCTAATCTCTGTTGACGTCTGCCTGTGCCCAAATACTGGTGAAATATGAAACAGAGACGAACAGATGCCGCCACTGAAGAATTTTAAAATCCATAACAACCCAATCAATCAAACAGCAAATAAATTAGTAAAAACCCTATTAAGATTTAAAAACTTACATTAGATTTCCTATGGAATTCTTGCAGAATGTAAAATGGTTGTTGATTAAAACAATAGCAGGCAAGCAGTTAAACTAAACGTGCAGTCATTCACACACACACACAGTCACACACACACAGCGTCGGGCTTTTGCAGTGACTGGACCCTCCCATTGGAATGGAATGTAATGTAATGTAATGTAACAAAATATTTGTATAGCGCCTCTTCTGAAGAATCACTCAGAAGCGCTCCCACAGCAAATTACTCCACATTGACAAAGAGATAAGTTTTAAGTCGTTTCTTAGAATTAGGGTTGCTAAGCCACACACTGGCATCAAGAGCATTCCAAAGGATAGGGGCAACTGATTAAAAAACCTTGCTTCAGGAACATGGAGGTTCGTGCTTAGGGCACACTGAGAAGACCATTAGTTGTGGACGAAGACATGGCCGACCAGGGATAGAGCTAAGGGGATGGAGTAGCTCTGTAAGGTAAGATGGAGTGGCAACAAAAGAGACGAAACTCAACTCGAGCAGGATAAGGCAGCCAGTGTAAAACAGACATCATATAATCACTAATGTGATCACGTCTTGTGACACCAGCAATCATAAAAACGAAGAACCATCTGGAGTTTATCAAATCGCATCCGATGGAAGACCAGCAAAAAGTGAACCACAGTAGTCAAGCCTTGAGCAAATAAATGCATGAATCAAAGTAGAAACAGATGGCATGTCTAGTGTTGACATCGAATCACTCTAAGCTGGCGGAGATGATAGAAGCAACTGCGACAAAGTGAGTTAATATGATCCATAAAGGTTAACTCAGAGTCAAGAATTATACCAAGATCACGGACAGAAGAGGAGAAAGAGAGGCCAGAGAAGGCAGACTGCAGAGACAGATTATCAATTTTAGAGAGCTGACCTCGAGTACCAAACCAGATGAGCTGAGTTTTAGCTGGATTAAGTAAAAGACGATTTGAGTGCATCCATGAACGAAGTACCGGTAAGTCAGAGGCTTCAACAAATTCACGAGTGATCTGCAGTGCATTAGTGGGGCTGGAATGCGAATAGGCCTGAATATCATCAGCGTACATATGTGTTTTAAAATTAAAAGGCGCAAACAAGCGTCCAACATCAGCAGTATAAAGTATATACAGAAGCGGCCCAAGGACCGAACCCTGAGGGACTCCACAAGTGACTAAATGCCTTGAATGCCTTGAACCCATCCATTCGGGAATCACTTCTTACTCCCTCGCTCTGCTCAATGTGAAAGCTAAAGTCTCGCTACTTTACCCTGCGACTCCAATGCCAGGAGTGCCTCTGAGTAGAAATAGAAGAGGCGCTATACAAATTCCACATTACATTCCATTACACATCACACACACATCACATGTGCGTGTGCACACAAAGACCGTTCTTCATAATCTCCATACACACAGCATGATAATAGAATACAAACCACTTTGAGTACCAACGCCCGTGGGTGGTTTGTTGCCCGTTTTGTCAATAACAGCAGCTCTGAAACTCTGATTGAAATCTCTCATCTTGTGAAAAGGAGCAACCGCAAAATCTACGTCGTCATCAAAGCTGACTTCGACTCCCGACCGTGCGTTTCGCCTTAAGTCGTCCATGGAAATCGATTTCCGTGACTTCTGAAGAGTCGAAAGTGTCCCCAGTTTATCCGCTGAATGACCACCTAAATAAAAACATATAAATGTCATCAAAATTTAAAAATACAAAAATTTCAATAATAATTTCAGCTTTTCTCCATAAAAATATCACACAAGCACCTTTAACAGGTGTACAAAAATCAAACAATTAAATAAATTCTCAGTGCAGATGAATGCAAACAAAGCAGCTTAAAAAGAGAAGATAGATGGTCTAGATAATCAAATTCACAAATCAATGTATTCAATAGAGGTGTTCCAATAATCCGATAATTGGTATCGCCAACAATTAATTGGCCCAGTGGCCGGTAATTATATCTGCCGTTTAACAATCGGCATCGGCCCATTATCGGCCAGCAACGATTATTGGCCGCTGCAGAATAGATAAAGTGGAGCCTGCTTGTATGGTATCGCATTGACCTGATGTGTATTGCTGTGAAAGAGCAGAGGCTTTGATTAGGTGGGTGGATAATAATAATCTTACATGTTCTTAATATAAAATACATTTGTCTTATCACAGAAACAATTTATTAGTGACCTGTTTTATAAATTATAGTAGCCTCCATTTTCAATTTTCAGTAAAGGAAGGGAATTTTGTGGCTATGCTTTTGGGTATAATTTAATTATGTTTTTTCACTGCTGTTTAAATTTTCTTCAAACCATACATAGTCATCTGGCGAGTGCAAACTAGGTACTAAATGACGTGATAGCATTTATCCATTTCATTTGAACGTACATTAAACTCACTAGCGATCAAAGAAACTCTAAAAATCAATGATCGGTAATCGGCCGATAATCGGCCAATTGTTTGAGGCCGATAATCGGCCGGCCGATAATCGATCAGAGGCACAATCAACACACCTCTAGTATTCAATAAATTTTGTAAATACAATCAAAGCATACAAAAAGCATTGCTTAACATTGTGGTCTCAATGCAGTGTCACTACAGACTTAGAATAAAATTTAAAATAAATACACGTAACCAATTCTACACTAAACCGTTTACAGATACAAAAAGCCACTGAAAAATCCTGTGTCAAATAAAATGTAGCTTCAAGAAACACTAAAACAGATGTGTTTGAATTTAATGCATTTTGATTCCTGCATACCTGTTTGCAGATTCAAAGCAAGTACGTGATCTGCTTGATCGTCAAAATCATCGCTCGAACCTGACTTGGCAATATTTGACATGCTGCCAAACCTAAGACATAAATAAATAACTAACTTCAGATTAAAAATTAAAATATATTCAACATACAAAATTACGATCAGTAATATTATTTCCTTCGTCATTTCTGTTATTACTGTCAATATTACCATCTTCAATCATCTTCGTCAACAATTGAAATAAGAAACGCCAACATCATATAACACAACTGTTCAGGATTCATAAACATTAAACTAAATACCATATTTAACAACAGGATATAAAAATTAAAATTAAAAACTTAAAATTCCCTCCTCTGCAGATTCAAGAAATACAAGTGCAATGGCATAAACAAGGACAATCCTCGCCATCTTTGTGTTAATATTAATTAGGGGTCGCAGTGGAGTAGCAAGAGGATCATGGTCACGCAAGTGGAGGGTAGCAGGTTCGAATCTGCCCTAGCCACTGCATAGTGATCGTGGGCAAATTGTTCGCCATAATTGCCATGCACCTATGCTTCTTCCAGTGTTTTATACAGGCCTGTTAGGAGGAGAGATCCCCGCCCAACCTCAAATTTTAAACTGCAGTTACACAAACTTTGCTGTCTTTTCCCTCCAACCAAGTCGATTCCCCAAAGTCTCAATTCCACAAAGGCCTGGAGTCTAGATAAAACACTGGCTTTTCACTTTGTGAATGACTTAATGTGTGTTAACAATCATGTAGTAATAATAATAATAATAATAATAATAATAATAATAATAATAATAATAATAATAATAATAGCAGCATCACCAATCATCCATGCATCATTCATGAATACCAACATGCTTTGTAAAAATTGCTTAATTATTTGCCAACAGTCGATCAGCTTGGTAAGTAAGTAATTGACTCAGGCAGTCGTGCTTACTTTCGTATACCAGCTGCGTTCTCTTTGGCACCAAGATCTTCTGGTTCTTTGTCCTCCTCTCCTACATCCTCTTCCTCTTCTTCTGTTCTGTCGCTGCATGAACTGGCAGAAGTCGAACGGAGCCCAATTGTTTGACGCTGTGAAGCAGGCCTTCCGTTAAGATCGACCTGCTCAATTAAAATTTACCAAGAAAACACTTTGTTGTTTTTGTGACGGTAACAATAGTGAGTGACATTTGTAACAGTGACAAATAGCCCAACAACATGTTCCAACTCTCCGATAATCATCATCATCATCATCATCATCATCATCACCATCACCATCATCATCATCATCATCATCATCATCATCATCATCATCATCGTGACAAGTGCGGTCTTTAATATATAGCCTCATTGTCCATCCAGTTGTCAACCTCTAGAGTGCCATCTCGGCCTAACATGTAAGTAAAAATGACCGACCGACCAACTGACATGCAATCATTCTTGTATTCAAACCATAGAAAGAAATGGTAAAGTTCTGGCAAATGTCTCAAATCTTGCCAAATTAGTAAATTCGTGGACACGTCAGAGAAATCGGAAAAATTTAAGCAGTGTCAAGGTCGTGAATTCAGTAGATTCCTAAATCCTTACAGATACAATGAACTCCTAGACAACAGATTCTCCACAACCGTTACCTATCATCTCACTTCAAAGCATTCAAAACCTGTGCTTGCTTTGTCCTTACTAAAAAAAACCAATGAGGCAGCCAGTCACACAAAAAGATGCTCCAACTGGATTAGATACGATTCTGTGTATAAATATACGAGGTGCTATACAAATGCTACGTTACATTACATCTCAATAAGGTATCGTCTACAGTCAAACCTTTTGCAAAGCAGTTTCGTCGAGCGAGAGAGCTCGACTGACGAGGAGCTGGACCGCACTTCCTGTCGGTAGATTGCGCAAGAGTCGCACCGCGTCCGCCTTCGTCTTGTTTGCCAGCGAAGTCCCATTTATCTGGAAATAGAATTCAAAATGCCAACTTCTATAAAACCCAAACTCAAATGACAGTTCCAATGTCACTTCTCAGCACAACATGGTAAAAGCTTGCTGTCTCATACGTGGAATTCAGGATTTTTCACACACAAGATAATCTGCCAAGGGAAAAAAGCTAACCAGTGCACAGCAATTCACAGACAGATATCTCACCTATATAAATCTTGATAAAACAAATATAAATAACAATAGGATATTGGGATATATATATATATATATATATATATATATATATATATATATATATATATATAGGTCTTATCCTCCATCCATATTATATATATCTCTCCAATAGTTCTCTGTATTTGTATTTCTTCCAAAGTCATTCGATGTCTTCCACTAGTTCATCCCTGCCACATTTAGGTTTGTCTTTTAGGTTTAATATAGTCTGGTTTGCATTAAATTTTTCGGTTTCTTAGTCTTCCATTTTTGTGCCAGTCCATTTCATTCTTCTTTTATATAAAAGTCCAATGATTCATTCTAAGATGTTCTCTATCTAATTATTATTTATTATTATTATTATTATCAGACAACTTATATATATATATATAATATATATATAGGCTAAAAACAATATATATATATTGACATGTGTATATATATATATATGTTAAATAAGTGTGTTTTTAGGTTCGTTCTAAAGTCTCAACAGAGTCAGAATTAGTCACACGGTCTGGCAGAGAGTTCCACTAGTCACATTGCCCCGCCTGTTTCATTCAACTTAGAGGTCTTGATTTCCATTAAATTTTAATATAGTCTGGTTTTTGTGTGCCACCCTGTATATAAAAGTTCAATGATTCATTCTAAGATCATGATAACCTTGTAGTTCAGCCCAATACAAAATAAAGAGGCATATAATCTGGCAAATCAAATCAGGTTCTACTGGCAAAGTAAGTAAAAACTAGTTGGACAAGCAAACTGCATTAGTCATTACCGCGTTGCATGCTGGTCATGCATTAAAAGCAATACATGATAAAGCAATTGACGAAAAATCATCTGCGCGATAGCACTTTTACCTCGAGCAGTACATCTCCTGGCTTCAGACGACCATCCTCGATGGCAGCGCCGACGGGAAAATGTTTTTAATGTAAATCGGGCAGCAGCCGCTGTCACGGATGCCGTGCATTGTAACGGAAAATCCTAAACCGTTTGCCCCTAAAACATCCAATGATTCGCATTAGCAACCGTACAAAAGCATTACCTGTACAGGTGTTTCCACACTATATATTAATAGTAAATTAAGTGATTAAATGCAAATGAACATTCATATGAATGTCTTTGGTTTTATTAATGACAGTTCTAAACTACCATCAGCAAAGACAGTTGACTTTAAACACAGTGACAGCCTCCAACCATCAGCAATGTAACGTAATGTAATAAACGACCTATATAGCGCCTCTTATATTGCCATTCTGAGGCATTCCCAGTTTTCGAGGCACTTCATTATAAAAGAGCAAGACTTTAGTCCTTGCGATGAACTGAGTGGGGGGTGAGAAGGGAGACATGGGTAGATGGAGACAACCTATTCCATAGAGAAGGTCCAGTCACTCTGAATGGCCGATGCTGGGTGAGAGTGGTACGCGATCTAGGGACTTGGACATCCATACGATCAAAAGAGCGGACCAAGTGATACAAAGAAGAAATGGAAAACGGCGGGGACAAGTGTATGATATCGAAAGAAGGTGCCTGACCTCGAAGTGACCTTACCCTTGATCAGTTCTATCGGAATGGCTTGCATTGTCAGCCTGGCTGGTGCCTTTGAGGTAAGCTGAGTTTTCGGACTTCGAGCGGGAACTGCAGGAGGAATTCTTTTTGTGGCGTCGAGACGCTTTTGTTCGAACCTGTCCGACACCGAAGCCGAGTTGCCTCGATCTGCAAACACAATTTACGGTACATTTACTTTTTCTTTAAAAATAACCTCACACAACATCCAAAAACTATTCAGCTCAAGAAATCAGATAACTAATCAAGCAAAGCAAAACACCAATAGTTCCACGATGATAAGTTAAAATGTCTGTTCAAATTCTTTCTGTTTTAATTTTCCTGCATTTATGTCTTTGCTCATTGATGTTTGAATTCAAATGAAGTTCCATTAAGAAAAGATTGAAAATAAGTAATTTCTAAAAATAAACAAATTTCTAAAAATAAACAATTTTCTAAAAATAAACGATTTTCTAAAAATAAACGATTTTCTAAAAATAAACAATTTTCTAAAAATAAACCAATTTCTAAAAATAAACCAATTTCACTGTTTCTATTTTAACAACCTTTGTCCTCGGAAGAACTCTTCACGTTCTGCTTCGAAGGTCTGAGTAACCTAATCTGCAGTTCGGGAGCAAGGAAAGCAGAACGAAAGATATCTTGAGCTCTGTAAAATGTCAAAATAAGAACATCCTATGAAAAAGCAACTCTTTGTAAATCACATGTTTTCTATATAAAACTCCACACAGTGTGTTAATATTATACAATCTATCCAGTACCATTGTCTAAATATTGTATAATGACACAAAAATATGGTATAATAAACAAATTTCATAAACAAAGACATTGATACTTTGAACAAAAATTCAAGATACTTAAACAGAAAGTTGGTTATGTTCACAAATATAATTAGCACAATATAAAATTATTTACAAGCCAAGCAGTGCTTTACCACTAAGCACACCCACACCCACACCCACACACACACACACACACACAATAACACGCACACACATACATTCAGAATGTGTTAATATTCAGATAAGCACATAAAATTACAGTGTACCGTATAAGCTAAATATGGAGACGATTTGAGTGCCTCTGAGTAGAAATATAAGAGGTGCTATATAAATGCTATACTACATTACAATACATTACATTACAATTATTTCAAAGCATCTCAAAACAACCATCAAAAGGACTTGAAGATGTTCTCAATCGAATTGCAAAATGAAAATAACAGAAAAAGGACAATTCCATTGTCTCTGCTTCTGTTTAGTTTTCTTCTATATTCTCACCTCAGTTTTAATATAACAAAAAATATATTAATGTCTTGCAGCACTAAAAGCAGCAACCATAATAAATAAGAGGATCAATTAATAATATTGATTGATTCCTCTTATTTGTTATAGCTTGCTGCTATGTTCCAAAATATTAACTTTTATTAATGTGAAATGTACCGGCTGCGAGAAATGTACGCACTTGGGAAAG
The DNA here is from genome assembly GCA_018105865.1 of Metaphire vulgaris. Classification (NCBI taxonomy): domain Eukaryota; kingdom Metazoa; phylum Annelida; class Clitellata; order Crassiclitellata; family Megascolecidae; genus Metaphire; species Metaphire vulgaris. The sequence goes on from CM030846.1 coordinate 14,581,751, forward strand.
TCCACTTGAAACAAGTTCTGGAAATTAATCTCGATTATTTTGTCTCCCCTCAGAAGACGTCGATCGCGATCGGCGCGTCCACCACGTTCGATCTTCTCGATCATCAAACCGATATTTCTGCAACAACAACAAAGTAATTATAGTTTTCTGCTTTTTGCTCCAATCATAAAATACTGTGAAAGTAACACAATGCCCCCATATCAAAACTCCAAACTCAAAATTCTAAATGGGTTCAAATTCAAGAAAGAAATCTAAACAAGATCTTTGCATCATTTTTCATGCATTTATTTCATATGCATTTTTTAAAACCAATCAATCAGAAAAAAGAAAAAACAGCAAAATATTCTGACAATACACATTATCACAAGTTTGAATAGTTCTATCCATAGTAAATAGCTCAATAAATATTGGAACGCTACAAAAACCATCATAATGACATCCTCCAAGTCCAATCCAGATATATCTAGAGTGAAATACCAGACCAAGGATACAACATAGTGCAATCAAAAGCTAGTCAGTCTTTGTTTATACAATGCATATATGCATTTCAGGTCAGGTCAGGTCTTCGTCCTCCAGCTGTGTCCAGCTATTGACTTATCCATGACATCTCTCCAAAGTTCTCTGTCCTTTGCTATTTCTTCCAAAGTCATTCGATGTCTTCCATCAGTTTTTCCATTGAGGTTCATCCCTGCCATGTGCAGATCCTCTTCCAAACCGTCCACCCATCGTCTTTTAGGTCTTCCTTTAGATCTTCTCCCCTCTGGTTTGTAGTTGAAAATTCGTTTTGGGTTTCTTATTTCTTCCATTCTGAGTACATGTCCAGTCCATTTCATTCTTCTTTTTCTGATAACTTCCACGATGCTCGGTTGCAGTGTTCTCTCTCTAACTTCTTCATTTGTTATATGTTCTTTGTATCCAATCCTTAGTAATCCTTAGTAATCCTTATGCATTTGCTGTGGTATAATTGCTTTACTTTAAATTCATTGCATTGTGGTAATTGCTTAATAAACTGGCTAATTCTGCCTCATTCTTAATGGACATTTTTCTTCACGCAGTTCATTGATCTTGCAATATGTCGGCTCAAAATACCGCTTACTTACTTACTTACTTGTGGGCGGTGTGCTGCCGCTAGGTAGCAGTCAATTGTGTAGATTTTTCCGGTTGATTCTGGCTCAGTCAGGGACATGTATTAATTTCTGTGTTTTAATTAAATAAATGTTTAAAATCTGAAACATCTTCTATAATTCGCTATGTGAACCGCCTCCCTTTACATTTACAATCTGTAAAAAGTACGCTTAACAAGACCTGTAAAAAATATGCTTAATGAGATTTTGGAATCTGAAGTGAGGTGTAAATGTGAATTCCTAGGGATTTGATGGATGGAGCTGCGTGCCGTTTGTCACCTCACCTGCCAGATTGATCAAATTCGGGAACAACGTGTATTCCAAGGGCTTCTGTTGACTTTGGAAGAACGACAACCATCTCTTTATCGCTTCTATAAAAATAACATTTGTATTTTTTAATCACAGCGTTCACTACCGCAACCCCCATTCATCGCATAAACTTTAAAACCTACTCAAATACCCGGACGATGAAATTCAAATATTTTTCTGAACATCACAAAATGGCAATTAACGTTACTACAGCATAACTTGAAGTCCTCTACATTGCGGCCACAACTGGGTTTTTCAGCAACAATTACTACAATGTTTAACAATTATTACTCCTGTTAATGGCCATTATACATTTGGAGAGCGGAAGTGTGGACTTTGGTGGTAGTGCTAGCATAGAGGCCTCTGTGGGCAGAAAAACCATTTCAGTGAGATTCATTCTGCTCATAGGGTAAGACCCTTCGCTCCCCCCCCCCAATGCCCATTCTTGTGAGATGGTAGAATTAACAGTTACCAGCAATAGTACAGCGGTTAGCATGGCGGCCTGCTTGCATGAGATTCAGAGTGTAAGCCTTAAACACAACAGAAACTGATTTGTTTTGCTTTTCTGACCCCTCCCCTCTCTCCCCCACGCCCAGTGCTCACCCAGTCCACTCTGCTGTGAATGAGTACGTCCAGTGCATCCCACAGAAGGAGAGGCGGTGAGTTGAAAGCTGGCAACCAAAATTCTTTCGGCCAATGCCAAGAAACTTTAAGAGTCAGGGAGAGAAACCTTCAGTTCTCCTATGGAGACGTGAGCCTTTGAATTGACTAATATTACCATATTAATAAGCTCTGACTAACACTGTATAATAATCAGGATTACAGCTCGGCAAGTTTTGCGTGCATATTCTGGGTTCCAAAATGCCCGAAGTGATATTCTACGTTACTTAGAAATACATGCGTAAAGTAACTTGATTCACCATATTCCTGGGTCCAGTGGCAGTTCCACATGGGGGCCTGTGCCCCTGTTGAATGCCTGCCCCCCCAGTGGCTCCCTTGTTGGGGCCCAAATACCGTACTTACTACTACATACCTATCAACAAATGGTTGGCCCCCACGCTTAGAAGTTGTCACCCCAACAGCCCCCCTTGCCAAATCCTAGAGCCGCCACTGCCTGGGTCTGAGCATTAGTGTTTTTCTAGCATCCTAATAATTCTGATAATCGCTAAATCTTTACACATCCACATCAGAAGAACCATTGTGCAGCCAACATGGATTCTGCAGTCTATCCCACTTATAATGGGAACATATGCTCAATGTAACAGATCCTATGTGCAGCTCCCAGGAAGCACAACAAGCAAAGCATACCGTATTACAGTAGATGACTTCAGGTCCATCAACTCAAAAACAAATGCCATCAAATCTACATCATCTGCCACATTTCTTTAAAACATTCTAGCTGCTTAATCCAATGTTCAGATAGCCAGAATATAGCAGTTGGCCAGACGAAGGTAATCCAATCCATAGGTTGAGATGCTACCGCTCTGGAGGTAATGAATTTTGGAAGAGAAAGGTTTTACGTTCAGATCTAAAGACATGAGTAGATGTTGCAAGAATTAAAGGAAATGGCGATTTACAAAGACGTTTCACTTGACACTCATTGATCACTGATTGATACAAGTAAACACCAACTGCATTACAATTACAGTACATGAAACTGTTCAGGTGAGAAATTACATAACTCTTACAACAATATTACTATCATGTGACATAACAATAAAGCTGCCTAGTCACGAATTACATTCAGCACACTAGCACACATTAGCACATACACACACACACACACACACACACATTAGCACATCTGAATGCACACCTGTGTATGTGCATGCAATAATAAGATATCATGAATCCAATTGCGGAATTTGCATCCAGGTCAGCAGGGATACTAGAATTTGAACCCTTTCAATTATTTAGTTTTCTACCCTAAGCACAAACCCTTTTAACTCAAGTTTTGATTTATCAACTACCCTGCATACTGGTTATACGCGCTCTTCCAAGTGTTAATCTTTCTCTGTTCACTGAAAGTAAATCTTCAAAACTCCTTCCAATATTAATATGTCTAAACCTACAGTATTATCCGGTAAGTCAGTTTTTTTTACAACATCTGTAATATTTTAAATTCCAAGTTTTTTTCTCAAAAACACTACTGCTAAAGATCTTAATAGCTTTCCTTCAATCTTCAATCACCATAAGTCTTTCCGTTTTCACTTCTACTGGGTCTAATTTTCTCTTTGGATGTTTTACTACTGCATGTCCTACAGCTTATTGCACAAGTCCTGTAAACCTGATACCTTACTTTGGTACTGATATCCCTGGGCCTGATGACCCAGAGATGGGTTCCAAGTTGAGTTTCAGCCAAAACAATGTTTTATACGTCAATGCCACATTTCAAGACCACCATCGTCACGCAATATCACTATGGCAACCAAAGTGCCGCACACTCTTTCCAGCACCAACCTACACGGTAGCAGTAGGTTAGACCATTCCAGCTCAATTTCATTATACCATTGCTGGAGCCATGAACCTCGTCTCTGGACAGTGATGGGGCAATGTGCCTTCTCATACAATGGACCCAATGCTTGGAACGCCTCTCCACCAGCACTACAGAACCTAAAGGCGCTTGTCCCTTTCCGCAAACAGTTGAAGACTCACTTTTTAACTGTGTTTATTATTGATATTGTAAAGTGCTTGTAAACATTTGCTGAACAAGTGGAATATAAATAGCCAATGTATGTATGTATGTATGTATGCATGTACTGTATGTATGTATGTATGTATTTATGTATGTACTGTATGTATGTATGCTGGACAGTTTGGGCAAATGATGCTTAGATGATAGGCTCCCCATTTTGGAAATACACTCTGCTGTGTTCTCAGCATCAAAAATCGTGCTCAGTTGAGCTACTGGCAATACTTCTATCACAATTTCCACAATGTGGCTTCATTTAATTTGCATTTTGTGGCTCCTTTTCATCATCATCATCATCATCATCATCATCATCATCATCATCATCATCATCATCATCATCATCATCATCATCATCATCATCATCGCCTTAGTTTCTGTCAGAATTTGCCCATATTCCTCTGCATTCCAACCAGTTTATTCATCACTTACAGCAGCTATAATTACAAATTATCGGTACTAAGATGGCAAAGTGGAAGTCAAGCGCACAACAGGCGACACTTAATTCTATAGCACAAGAACCACGTACAATGGCATCACATTAAAATAAACATTACACTAAGACTACCACAAAACACACAGGAAATGGACTCGGTTAAAACGGACAAAGTCTGCATGCCAACGGAAGCCCAAGCGCTATAATATTAGGAATTCTATCACATACCCTAAAGTCTCATCTTCCTAACAAGCAACTTTTAAGCCAGGAGCACCTCTGAGTAGATATATAAGAGGTGTCATACAGGTCCCTCACTACATTACATTTCTCGTAGCGATAACAACAGCTTAACTGTTCATGTTCTTGTTCTTTGGAAATCTTTGCATCAGTATTGGTTGTTGGTTTCACCGCTACGACGTGGCCAGGATTTCCCGAATGACCGAGCTTCAAAATGCTTCCCAGCGGCTCCTGACGATCGCCGGCATTCTACAATATCACATCGGATGGCAGATTTGCACAAATACAATATATATACGTTCCTGTATATGGCTACGTTCCTGTATATAATATATATATATATATGTATATATATGTGTGTGTATATAGATATATACACACACATATATATGGTCATGATATATATAGTCATGATATATATAGTCATGATATATATATAAAATTTATAAATGCAGTATCAGTGAGTGATAGGACATCTCACCTTCTTTTTGACAGCACCATATATCGGATATTCTGTGGATAGTTCAACACCTGAGGAATCTAGATCTGAGCTTGTATGCAAGGTTGGTTCGCTCCCCCTCCGTACTCGCAGACCCGAATCTAAAAATATCCGCGCAACTATGGTGAATTTACTACATCACAAAAACGTGCAATTTCACAACTTGCATGGAACAAATTCCTGAAAAGATTCTGTGACTGTTAAGAATCAAGTGAAAATTTGAACCTCCCCTAAAGTCAGTATGTAAAAATAATCAAACCTATGGCAAGAATTTAAGGACTGCTTAAAATAATTTCCAGCATGTAGAGAAGTAGTGGATTTTATCATGTTTAATATAAAAGGCACATATGCAAGTGTCAGACCAGTTCTGACCGGGTTTTTGGGATTATTGATTAATTGCCGTTTCAGCATAGGAGGCAGAAATGACAGGTTAATGCTCTATCAATATGGCAATACTTTTATTACAAGTCACAGCTAAATCATCATAAATTCAATAAAAACTTAAATTGTTAACAATCATAACCCGTCCTGCCCCCTCAAAGATACACTGACTTTCTCCCGGCTGACAACCCACCTTGCCCATAACTATTTTGAAAAAGATTAAGCACATACGAATAAGCAGCTACCACTGCACTACATTCCAAAGCACTACATAAATTTACGAGACTCTACTTACTTACTTATAAGCAGAAACAGTGAGGTAGCAGTAGTAGTAACAGCAGCAGCAGCAGCAGCAGCAGCAGCAGCAGCAGTAGTAGTAGTAGTAGTAGAAGTAGTATTGTGGCACTGTAGTAGTAACAGTAATAAATCACTGTAGCATTGAGATTGAAATACAGGTCCTATGATCAAAATTCCATCAGTCAATCAATTGTAACTGACAACAGGTCTTTGGCTTTAAAATGCCATGAAATCCTCTGACTCAACCAGAGCAAACAGCAGTGCAACACAATGCAGGCATCATGCATTCACACCTGAAGGCCACTAAGTATACACTATACATTCTTGCATACACACACACACACACACACACACACACACACACAAACACACACACACACACACACATATATAATAGAAGCCTTTCAGAGGGTAAGATAAAATCTGCAAAAGGATGAATGCCAAATATTCATGCACAAGAAAGAAAGTTGCCCAAAAACAACCTTCCATTGTGAGAATCCAGTACAGTTAGCTTGCACTCTATAGGAGATCAATTTACACAGGGTAAAAAAGCACCGTCACACCCTTTTTGCCTACCTTTTAGCATAATGCAAGCAGCATAAATAACACTGATAACTGAAAAAAAACTGTCTGACAAATGTTGAAGTACAGAATGTCAGTGCTTTGCAGGCATTTTGTCCATTACCCGAACAAAAGCAAATGAGAAACATTATAAGAAGTGAAAGTTAGCAGCATGTAGGCCTATGTAGTAGTGTAATCAGATTATAAAATGTCCCGCTCTACACACTTACTGGTAAAACCTGCACCAGTTGATATCAGCAAGAACACCAATAAAAAGTTAACACCAATTAAAAGTTACATAGAGAATTTCTCATAAATTGCACAGTTAATCAAATGAAAATGTTTTGCAGCTTAGAAGCTCATCGGAACCAAAAGAGATTATATAGTGATATAAAATATAATTGGGAAGCAATACATTTCAAGGACCATAAACACCTGAGAAAGTTCCGTCATGGGTAAATAATTATCATGACCAGTGATTTATCTATCTGAGTGACCTGACAGTCTCTGGTGAATTGTAATCCACACACTTAACCTACTTAAGAGCTTCAGTGTTGAATTTGTGTCACCTTCATTCACATCAACAGAATACTCTGTCAATCAATATGGCAATATGTCATATTATTTAGCACTATTTAAAAGAGAGGTTTGGTTTGGGCATGTTAAAAGAATGCACAACAATAGATGGGCCTACAAAGTCGTTCAAGAGATAAGAGGTGTCTTAAGATAGCTGGTTTCTTGTATCACAGGTCTTACAGACCACATAAATATTATAAAAATGATACCCTGTTTGACATTGGCCTGCAGAACGACTATCCAGTCGATCAGCAAAGGTGTTTATGGGCTTTTCAGTATCCAAGGTAAAATTCTTGTGAGCAAACAAACGTTTGTGCCCGCAACGTTATTTGGGCTTGAATTCATTTGAGGGGGCTAGCTTCAGGTTTGGGAGGGGGGCTTCAGCCCTCCCAAACCTGAAGCTAGCCCCCTCAAATGTCTCCATGCATGTCACCATGCAGTCAGAAAGTGAAGAAGATGATGATGATAAAATACAGGCTTAGTGAAGCACTTTACACTTTGCACATATACAAGATCTTATCACACTGATGACCACTTGACAGTCTGGAATGGGATTGAAGCCTTAAGAACTTACCAGTAAAGCATGCTTCACATAATAATAATGACAATCCAGCATCATTTGGAAAATGATTTTGATAGCAATGATGTTGATGGTAATGATGATGATGATGATGATGATGATGATGACACATCAGAGATTAAAGTAAATGGAGTATTTTGTACACAACATCACAAAGTTTGCAACTGTCTCTGCGGTCCGATGCTCAAAGTCTTCTGAAGATATCTCAAAACATCACACGGTTCAAGGTCATTTGCAGTGTCAGGGCCCAAGACATGGAACTATCTACCGATGTCTGTTAAATCATCCTGTTCTCTATCATCCTTCAGGAAAAATCTACAGACATATCTGTTCCAGAAATCTTATTCTCTTCTGTCTTAGATTGTTTTCCATTCATTTTGTTTTCTTCTAATATGATTACTGTTATTTAATTTTATTTGCAGACCTATAGCTGGACTCTGTAATGTGCCCTTGCTCCTGACATCTGGTAACGTGGTGGATAATGAATTGTCAGTTTAATAATAACAATAATAATAATAATAATAATAATAATAATAATAATCATAATAATAATAATAATAATCATCATAATAATAGAGCAGAGAATAAGTGGTGCCCAGACATTCCCCTGAAACCCAAAACTGTCATTTTGATTTCTGTGATTTCCATGCAAATTAAGTTCTTCAACAAAAAAACAACTTGGCATTTAAAAACCCATTTCACATATCCAGTGTTTACCAACGTTGCTCCGCCCACTGGTGGGCAGAAAAACTGCAGATAGTGTATAGACGCCAATGGCAGAAGCAGATTTCAGATAAAAATTTGTTAGAGATCTGGATACTCTCATACCGGAAACTGCAGATAGTTTTAGAAGCAGCCTATTTTTAAACGCCTAAAAATTAGGTCTCGACTCTCCCTCTCCCCAGAATTTCCTTTTTGCGTCGCTACGGTGACGGAAACAAAAATTACTGGGGTGACGATTTTAACCCCTTAACCGTGTATTTAACTGTAACTCAATGTAAAATGGATGGATATATATATATACGGGATCCCCAGTTAAGGGGTTAAAATGCCTGGGATGAACGCGAAAAATTCTAAACATCTACCTGCAAGGAAGTCCTGCTCGGTAATGATGACATCGTGACAGCCATCAACAAGTGAGTCACTTGTCTCCTTTCCATTGCACAGTCTGTCCCTAAGATTGTCACGGAATATATCTGGGCTGTAAGTGCCCAGTGAGCTTCCACTCATTCCATCACCACCACTATCGTTGTGTTCTTGCAACGACCTGTTATTGTTGCCATCAACAACCGCTTGAATCTGCAAAAATAAAATTAAAACATATCTTGTCAATGCAGCCACACAGCATAACAACAGCAAAGAAGATAGAATCATCTGTCTTATCTTTGTTTGGTTATAACAAGATGCTGACCAGACAATACAATAGTGTGACCATATTAGTGATATGAAAAGGTAATATTTTTCTAACCATAAAATCAGTAGTGCCATTTCACACTTGTCTTGGGAGGGCAAGATAATTTTTGGCAAATTTTGGAAAGTTTTGGCAAATTATTGGCAATTGTTGGACAATTTTTGGCAAATTTTGGGGCCAATTTTGGCAAAATTGCAAATTTTTGATATTTTTTGGCAATTTTTGAATTTTGCACATTTCACATTTATTTATTTATTTAATACATCATACATTATTTCTTCTTTTTTGGGGGGGCATGGCCCCATCCCCCAAATGATGCCCAGCATAAAACTGAGTTTTCTGAGGACTAAAGATGGCCCCTTTACATGTCCAATTGTTACCCCCTCAATGACTCCTGTCCAGGTTATCAACCACACATATTGAAGCAATGTCATCTGCTACACTCCTCATTTGAAAGTTATAACAAAGAGGCATAAAAACTGGAAATCTTAAGTTAGAATAAACCAAGATATTTGGGAGAGAATATAACCATTAGAGTTTCAATGTATCCATTTTCGGTAGGGTGCATGCATTGGGGTTTATTTACCTGGCTGTTCCTCTGTTCACAAACCAATTAATAATTAGGCCATGAATTCCTCACCAAGGAATGGGCAATTGTTGGTTATTAAAACTAGATTATTGCCTCATCTTATCATTCAAGTCAATGGTTCTGGGGGGCAATGACAAGAGTCATTTACTCAGAACCCCCTCCAACCCCCCTCCAAGGAGAAAGCAGCTGTGACAAATTACTCTTACAGAAGATGGGCATTCAAATGGGGTAAAAGTCATCATCAAATTCTGTGATCCTAGGTGGGGCATGAAGCTAAAAGCAGAGGAGCGGAATCTACCCCCCCACACACACACACACACACACACACAGTTTATCAACAAACTCAACACAATTTAACTGGTGGAAGGATTTATATCAGTTTAGGGTTTAGTCACACCCAGCTGGAAACATGGATAAAGCCATCACAAAAGATATGAAAATACTTACTTTACATGGTTCCATGAAACAACCCATTAAAAGACATTTAACTCTGCATGAAGCAGTGAACAGATGGAAATTCTGATAACTTCCAAATGAATGTGTGAATGTGTGGATGAATGTTAAGAAGAACTTGTTTATTTCTAGCAAAGACCTTTTTTTAAGAACAGTTTCAAATTAGAAACCAAATACTAGGGGAAGTGCCAAGCAAAATGTAGACAGTACTTGGGTAATGCATCTACGTAATATCAATCAGCATTTACATACTTGCTTACTTCAAACTAATTACAATCGGCCTAATTGGCGTTGTGCAACCGGTTCTCATCAGAACACCAAAGTCAAGCAACGTTGAGCGTGGTTAGTACTTGGATGGGTGACCATCCCGGGATCTAATCGTGCTGCCAGGCCAGTGGCCAACCAAGCAGTCCGGTGCTTAGGCGTCTATAAAATGGTAGCAGCACTAAGCTGTGAAGGTAAAACGCAGGTCTAGAGAAAGTAATGGCAACCTACTCTTAATGGAGTAAGCCACCTGTGTCACTGCTTGCCTGGTACCGGAGATCAGCGCCGGAAACCCTTGTACTTGTTCGAGTACGGGACTACCTTTACCTTTTTAAGTGTAACTCTATAGCCACCTGCTTTTTTAATACAAATGCTTGTGCCTCTGATACTACATGAAAGATTGGTTGATTGACAAATCATAAAGCACAACTGTTCTTGATTTAACATTGTATGAATCTATGAATTGTATGAATCTCTCTGCCGAGCGATGTGATTAATGGAAATTCCATTGGCTGTTTTGAGAAGCTCTTAAAGACACACTTATTTAACATATCTTATAAGTGACTCCTTTGTAAAGCGCTCTTGACTTTAGCTCCAGTTTATGTTGCTGCGCTATATAAATTGTCGTAGATAATAATAATAATAATAATAATAATAATAATAATAATAATAATAATAATCTAAATGTCAATGATCAAACCTGTTCCTTGTCATCGATTACATCAGTTATTTTATCGTCAAGATCCAGAATTCCTCCATCACACAACAATAGTTTCACGGTGTTCAGATCAAGCCAGCAAGCATCAGAACTCTGTAAGTAAGTAAGTAAGAAAGTAACATGTAGAAAACTTACAACATTACCAGTAATTGTCCAGCTTCCCAGCATTGCATGGTTTCCAACATAATTATGGTGATTATGCAATGGCACTATACAAGTGGTCTTGAACAAATAATAAATAAATAGATTGTAAATGCATAGGCAATTTTATTTGCAGATACAGTGAAACACTATTACAAGGTGGTCTTGAACAAATAATAAATAAATAATTAATTGTATGCAAAAACACTGGTTCGGGGTTTTATGTTGTTTGCGATTAGCGGGTTATCAATTGACTGGTTTGATTAACTGGATCACTGTTTCTGACAGATTGACCATTGACTCACTTACTGACAGAGTTGACTGATACAAGATAAAAAACAAGGCATCTTAATCCTACATAAAATTACAAATATCAATTCAGACAATTTTCACAACAGAAATAATTCACACCAAACTGTGCTGAAGCGATTTTGAAATTTGTTAATATTCTAAGATACAGGTATGGATGCCATGTAACCCATTACGTGTTCACACTGGCATAAACCAAAAGAGACTTGCCTGGAGGCAAGAAACCTTGTTACTACCATCATTTATCACAAATGAATAGGAAGAAATCAGTTTGAAAGAGTCCGCTAAAATAATAAATTCAGCTTAGTTCTGTTTTGGAAATTGGAATATTGTGTTGGACCTAAATTCAAGGTTCTTCTCACTATCATAACAGAAGAAGTTTATTTGCTGCAAGCTATAGACAGGCACTGACTCAGTCTGACTGCCTGCCAGAAGAAGACACTATTGAAAAGTGGAGGCATTAGAAGTGCATGGATTTAGACATATGAACAATCAGCAATAAAAAATATAATGGAACCTGAACATTTAAATGTCTTTAATATAGAAGCATATATGTATACATACAGCAAATATATATATATATATATATATATATATATATATATATATATATATATATATATATATCATCATCATCATCATCATCATCATCATCATCATCATCATCATATTTACTTTCTGACAGCCTATTAGCAGCAACAGCTAGACATGAAATTCTCCATTTACCTTTTCCCGTTTTTAACCTCTTTATCTCTTTCCATAGACTAATGATATATATATATACTATATATATATATATATATATATATATGTATATATACATATATATATATATGCATACATACATATATATACTGTATATATATTTATATATTACATATGTCATATATATGTATATACATATTGTAATAGTGACCATAAAAATGTTGCTTAAAGGTATATGTTAAAGGTGTAAGGTTACAGGTATAAGTTAAAGGTATAAGTCAAAGGTTTTTAAGTTAAAGTTAAAGGTTTTTACTTGTACTATAGGGCTAGTCAGCTGACAACTGCCAGTAGTCACAAATGGCACTTTCAAACTTCAAATCTAACTCTGACAAGCCCTAGAAAGCAGAATTCTAACTAAAAACCAGATGCAATAAAATGCCAACACTTCTAATTGGCAAAATGCCAATGCTTTATCCAGAAGCGATTTCATCTCTAGCAATAGTGAAACCTGCCAATCACTTATTTGTCTTTGTACAGGTAGTACCTTAGCCTGTGCTTTCCGGTATCGTGTGATTGCTTCTTCTAGTAAATCCTTGACCAAACCGCTTCCATCGCCGCAGGGAACGACAACTTTAACATCGCTGAAGCACACGGTTACTTTCATATCTCCACGTTTCGTCAGATATCACGCAGTAATCCAAGCTGGCGCAACATAATCCCGATTCTCAGAACGCATACTACGAATGATTATGCAAGTGTACATCCAGAATTATAGTAGTCTTGTTATGTACCCTACAGGTGTAAACGACTAGGAAAGGCAGATTCCGTCGCTCCAGCGAAATATTTGGCTTGCGACCGACGTAAATATATCCAAAACTGAAAATCTCAAGAGATCGACTAAACAAAATAACGAAAAAGATCTGTGAAATTTTCAAAGTTTTAATGAAAATTGTCGAAAACTTCTCACAAACTCTAGTCCATGTAAATGGATCAATCTGATTCATTGCCTCCCGTCGTGGGCATAGAATCGATCATTTTCAGGATTCTATGGTCATAGCTTTTGAATTAGGGCTCTGCGCCGCCGTAACATTTGACCTTATCTTGACCTTTGCAGACACTGAGATTTGGACATTAGTTTTGCTATTGATGCACGATGTCATCATTGAAAATTGCAATTATCTAAAATTAATTTTGCATTCGAGCATTTGGCAGTGAAAGTTTTGACAAATGACAACTGTTTATTGCGACTGTGCGCGTTTTCTGTTTTAAAACTTTATATAGGTCAGGGCATAGTGCATAGATAGCATCTTCACAATCTTCCAAAGGCTTCCATATGTAAACTCCAATCGATTCAAAATGCCTTAGCTCGTGCAGTAACTAAATCGCCTAAATTTTGCCACATTACACCATTACTCAAATCTCTCCACTGGCTCAAGATAACAGAACGCATTGAATATAAAATAATATCGATGACTTATAACTCACTCCATACATCAAAACCAGTCTACCTAAGAAATCTGATAATTCCACAACAACCTGGATCTACTAGATCCTCTTCTCATGTAACTCTCCTTCGACCTCTGAATCAATCATCTCTCAAAATTTGCAATCGTGCTTTTTCATATGCGGCACCTGAGCTTTGGAACTCAATTCCAATATCCCTTCGTTGTCTACATCAAAGCCAAATAACAAACTCTGAGTCACAATTTTCTCCCCTTCTTGCAACATCTCCTCATGTTTTTCTTTCCAAACTAAAATCATTTCTCTTTATAAAATCATTTCCTCCATAGCTATAGCGTCCTGCCCACTCGCCCTTTTGATTAAATGACCCGGCATGAATGACCCACCTTTGGCTATAGCTACTTCATTTGAGATTGAGCGCATAGGAATAAGGAGCTACTTCGGTGCATCTTTTGGAAGCGCTTTAGAAATTAACGAGATTTTACTTACTTACTTACTTATGGGTCAGAGGTCTCCAACTCAAATCAGATGGCGGGCCGCATTGGACCACAAACCCAACGTCGCGGGCCGCACATGATTACAAGTACCGGTTATTAATAACTTGGTCTAAGACAGTCTATAAGTCTAAGACGCTAAGTAATTAACAGTGTAAAGTGTAAATGTAGGTAAAAAACACAATGAAACATTGCATTAGGGGTCGTCCATAAATTACGTAACGTGGTTAGGGGAGGGGTCCGGTCATTTGTTACGAAGTGTGACGACGGGGGTGTCCTTAAATGTGACATAACGCAATAAAAAAATCAAGTGATGATTTTTGACCTTTTTTGCGCGTCAGGGTTTTGGATAGGAAAAAATACAAAGAGTATACCTTAAAATTTTTGCTTGTCATGTTTTTTCGAGAGGAAAGAATGCAAGGATGACCTTTTTTGCTTGTCAAGACTTTTCGAAAGACGAAAATAGGGGGTCGGCCAGTTGTTACGTCATATTTTAGGGGGTCTGACGTTTTGTTAGCCTACGTCGCGTTACGTAGAGGAGGGGTAAAAAGTGCCAAAATCGCGTTACGTCATTTATGGATGACCCCTTAAACATTGTTATTTATTCTTGTTCTATGTCCTTGTGAATAAGTAAGCAATTTGATGACCTCCTATAGTTTTAAAAATAACGGTAATAACCGGTCCTATAGCTATAATTGTTATTTTCACAAACTCGGTGGCGGGCCGGATAAAACTGTCCGGCGGGCCGGATACGGGGGTTGGTTACCCCATTAAAAAATATGACCAACACAATTGATGTAAATCCGTTGACTTTTTGTTGAAGGAGGGGTGTAGTGGGGGTCGGACGCGGTCCCGCTGGTGTTCAGTTGCATAGTGCCTCCATTTAGCAACCCCACTTTGCATAAGCTGGCTACGCCACTGGTCTTAAGATAGCTGGTTTCTGGTATCACAGGTTTTATAGACCAGAAAAATATCTTAAAATTGATACTCTGTCTGACATTTGACTGTGGAAGGACTACTGCTACAGAAGGCTAGGCCTATAGCTACAGGGTTCAAAATAGAGCACACCCAGCCATTTCATACTACACACTAATGTCATTGACTGTACGAGAACGAGAGACATCAGCTAAATGAAAGTCCTGCAGAATATCTTCGGGAATGCCTAGCAGGGCGATCGAGGGAAGAGCCCTGTAGATCGACATTTAGAATGATATTGTTGGTTATTCTTGAAAAGGTTAAAGCAATGAAGATGGAACAAGAGGAAAATGGGGACTTTTTCGGAGAATTTCTTCAAATCGATTAGATTTTAACATATCTATGGCCTATACACCCTCTATTCAACAGGCCTTCAATTGGTTTCTCTCACACAGCGAATCAATATATTATAAAACTTGACCTTGATGTCTACAAAACCTGTTGTATAATGAAACAGATATCTTAATACGAGGCTCTTCCCTCGATCGCCTCACTAGCCATTCCACAAGATATTCGGCAGGACTTTCATTTAGTTGATGTCCCTCGTTCTCGTACAGTCATTGGCACAGAGGCGTAGCGAGGGTATCCGGCGCCCGGGGGCAAAGTGTACCGTTGGCGCCTCCAACACTGCTGACGAGCAAAAAAGGTCACCGCACTTTTTTCTTCTTATTTATTATAATATATTTGACTGTTTAACTTACCTCAAAACCCCGATTTTGGCGCCCCCTCACCTCGGCGCCCGGGGGCATATGCCCCCACCTGCCCCCCTTCGCTACGCCTCTGTATTAATAACAATATTAATGTTATGTGACGTCACTTTTCTGGAACCGCTCTCATCGTCATCACACATCGTCACACATGCACGAAACCCCTTCCCCTAAATGCGTGACGTCATTTATGGACGGCCCCTTCCCTCAGCATCGCTAATCGACTTTTCTTATGATGTTCCTTTCCAGTTTCTGTATCTCATCCCCGTTGCTCAACCAGGCCCTCCGAGAGAAATTCCGGGCCCCTGTGCAGAATGGCCGACGGGCCCTTGACAAGTCATAATTTTTTTTTTGCTCGTCGTCTGCCGTTTATTATTTAGCGCTGTGTCCCGGGCCCCCTTGTGCTCGCCGGGCCCCTCTGCTGAACTGACATTTTTTACCGTTCTTTAGTGTTATTATTCATTTTATTGTTAATTATACATATTCATCATCGGCCCGGGCCCCCTCCAGACCGCCGGGCCCCTGTGCAGTTGCCCCCCCTGCCCCCCCTCTCGGAGGGCCTGTGCTCAACTAGCGAGGAAAATCTGAACCAGACACATCAACTGGTTTAGGTCTATGCTATGGTCGTCGGACTTTCATCGCAAGTCAAGTTATCACGTTTAGCCTATAAAGGCCTAAAGCGTGAAATGCTATTGCGGACAGTGGCGGTTCCAGGATTTCTTGGTGGTGGTGGGGGGGGGGGTAAGTGATTTCATAGAAATTTGGTGGAGGCGGGCTGTAAATGGAAGGGAAGATCAATAAATTTTACCCAAAAAGACTGACAAGAGGGAATTGTATCCCAAATTGTACTACACTTTTATCGCAAAAAAATAGGTTCTACAAGCAAAAAGTAAGTCCGAAAGTCCGGTGAGGGATGCATCTCCACTCATCCCCCACGTGGGTCCGCCACCGATTGTAGATAAACTTTATAAATGAAGATATTCGATATTCGTTGACTGAGTTAATAAACTACTGCTAATAAACCTACACGTTCTTCGAGATTTTTACGAGTTTTATATAAAGAGAGTTGTGCATGATATAAAGAAGAAAACTGATATAATCCCATTCAGAGATGAAAGCGTTTATATTTGAATCTTTTCGTCGTTGAACTTAATCGATTAACATTTTATACAATGCAACATATCTATACATTGGTTTCGGTTATTTCTTTTGATGTATTAATCTTCACAAAGTATGCCTACATTCATTCGGGGAGTAAGTTCTTTAAAGTTTTGTATATGTGTTTGTTTGGAAATAATTCGTACATAATTCCATACAGTTGAATTTATTGTTGGTTTAATTTATTGTAGCGGAAGTCTATACAGAGAAGTTTGCGAAAAGACCGTCATCACTTATTTTATCGTTTAGGCGAATATTGACACATGCGTGTTCGAAATTTTACTAGTAAAACCTTTCGGCGTCGTAAGCAAAATTTCCCTCGGAGTGGGGGTATGCGTAGGGGTCAATGGGAGGGTAGGCGAAGAACGGGGGAACGGAGCCGTGGTCGGAGATTTCACCTCCCGTCGTTAGATCGCGGTGGTAAGATTCCTCCTTTTTTGTCGATTTGGACGTATCGCTCGGGAAGATCTGACCCTCTGTGCGCTGGGTCGACGAAGGGGAGTTCGTCGGAGCACGCGAGTACTGGAGATCGCCGATGGGGTACGGTACCCGAACAGCCTCATGTTTGGACGGAGGAGGAGCGGCGGCGGGATTCTCTTTTGAAGGATCGACTTCCGGTTCGAAATAACCGTCTTCCGCCGGTTTCGGATGAGCGCCTTCCGGCTGTTTTGAGAATACTTCTTCCTGTTTCGAATCGACGACTTCCGGTCTGGGAGCAGCGTTGTTTCTCGACGCGTAATACTCGACGTCCGACTTGGAATTACCGGTTTCCGGTTCGCGGTAATCGACCTTCCGGTTGTAAGAAACCGGTTCTTGTTTAGGATACGTCGCTTCTTCCGGTTTAGCGTAACCGACTTCCGGTCTATTACGATAACTGACTTCTGAGTTGGAGTAACCGCCGTTTGGCCTGGGATATCCGTCATCCTGCTTACGGTGCACGCCGCCATCTGGTGTAGGATTAGGATATCCCACTTCCGGTCTGTTGGCATCAACGACCTGTGCCTGATTACGAGCCATCTGCGGTCTAATAACAGTGGATTGTTGGTTGGGATAACTGGCTTCTAACCGGGATCTTGGCTCGGAGCGAACGGCTCCAGGTGTACGCTGGTCGATGGCTGGTTTTGGATAGCTGGCTGGTTCCGGATAGCTGGCTGGCTTTGGATAGCTGGGTGGTTTTGGATAGCTGGCTGGTTCCGGATAGCTGGCTGGCTTTGGATAGCTGGGTGGTTTCGGATAGCTGGCCGGTTTTGGATAGCTGGCTTCCGGACTTGGATATCCGATTTCTGACCGAGGATGACCAGCTTTCGGTTTCATGTAGTAGTCAGTCTTCTGTTTTGGATACGCAACTTCGGATCTGACAGGGTTGGATTCTGGCGCAGAGTAGGCGACTTCGGGTTTGGATTTGGGATAGTCGACGCCTTTCGTTGTGGGATACTTGTCTTCTGGTCTGGGATAGGCGACTTTCGGTTTAGGATAACTGACTTCCTTTCTGTCCAAATGATCGCTGTCTTCGTAACCGTTTCGCTTGTAGCTCATTGGCTTGTCGTTGAAATCGAAGGGCTGAGTTTCAAAACACGATTGTATAGACTATAGACATATTATTTTTGCCAGTTAGTTAACCAGCCCTATAGCATACAGTGATACATACTATTGCATAGGCGTAGACTTCAATTAGGCCTAGGCCTCCAAGCTCGAATCCTCAATTTTTGAGACGTTACCACAGGGAAGGGGAAGGTATGGAGGTTGGGCCCCCACTTTTTCAACAAACTTTACGCCAGTGCATTGAAGTGCTTTTAAAAATTATCTCTATGAAATACAGATGATGTAGAAAGTTCCTTCACCAAGAAATAAATAATTAATAATTTTAAAAATAAGCAACTTTGTGAACTTTAAATAATTATTATTATTATTATTATTATTATTATTATTATTATTATTATTATTATTAGGGCCTATTATTATTATTATTATTATTATTATTATTATTATTATTATTATTATTAGGGCCTATATTATTATTATTATTATTATTATTATTATTATTATTATTATTATCGCGAACCAATTCCTTTGTTAGGAGCGAGTCTTCAACTTTCGTCAGCGGCTTCTTTCCATTCGAAACATTTTCTCGAACCTCCTCTCCCTCTTCTGGATACGCGTTCTCTGAGGCGATGGACTGGAAGAGAGCGCTGATTTTGATGTTGCAGAGGTCGGCGCGGTCGTAATAGTAGCCGGGCTTGTACGAGGAAAAATCACCGGATTTCGACCCGGGCGGACAGGGCTCGTGACGGGGACGACCCTCCGAACAGATCACGAAGGTCGTTTCGTCTCCGAAGTACAGACCGTCGCCAAGACATTTGTCTGAACCCAAACAGAAGAGAAAGGCAACGAACGAACCAGGTTATAAAATATTATGTGAATATAATTATCGAATCTACGTCATTTTTCAGGCCATGACAGGTATCGGAAGTACCCCCAAAGTCCCATAACCGGCCGGGGTTGACCTCCCAAATGGGTCTAGAAACATGTCGGTCTCAGCTGTCAGAAGTTGAGCTCAGAACGCCAACTCCGCCTTAAAGCCGGTAATTTTGCCATTTCGGAAAATTCAGTGTGGGGGGGGGGGGGTCGTGGGGTGGCAACTTCTAATCATGGGGGCCAACCATTTGTTGTTTAATGTATGTAGCATTCAGTGGCACTGTAGGCCTATACATGTCGATAACTTTTTAAGCATGAACTCATTTGGCATGACGGAGCAATCCAAATTATTCTCTCTCTCTCTCTCTCTCTCCCTCTCTCTCTCTCTCTCTCTCTCTCTCTCTCTCTCTCTCTCTCTCTCTCCGTGCTCTGGTTTAAGATTCTGTCTCTCGCTCTGGTCTCCCTTGAAAGCGATAAATCATCAGACAGATAGCCTATCGTATCAGGGTTTAATCTAGGACGCTTCCGGAGGGAAAAATGCCCTTTCCCCAGTGGCGGCTCTAGGATTTGGCAAGTGGGGGGGGGTCGTTGGGGTGGCAACTTCTAATCATGGGGGGCCAACCATTTGTTGTTTAATGTATGTAGCATTAAGTATAGGGTCCCAACTGGGGGGCACTGGGGGGTCAGGCACTCAATAGGGGGCACGGGCCTCCCCTGACCCACTCCGGTGGAGCCGCCACTGTCTTTCCCCCGGACATTTCAAATTCCCCCTCGGAAATGTTGGCATACTACATCAACGAACAGCAACCCCCTAGCAGAATTCCTCCGGCTTTGTCAGTTTCTCTCCCGGCTTTTTCAGTTCCCCACCCCGGAGTCCAGGAGTCTAGATTAAACACTGTATAGTATCAGATAAATCTTCGTGTCTTCTTAGGCTGTATACCTCTGAACTGGCCGCCGTAGTAATACTTATTCGTTCGATTTAGAATCATTTTCGCGTTTTCGTAAAACGGTGGAGACGAAATTTCATTCCGGTGACGGTTTCCCTGCAAAGTTTCCTCCGCCTGATTCCTGTAAACGGCGTTTCCATTTCCAGGAGGAAGAGAAGAAGGAGGAGGAGGAGGAGGAGGAACAGACCAGACAACGGCGAAGAACAGCGTCTGGAAAAGAGCATACGAAATCCCTCTCATCACGGCGACAATATAGGAGGATATCAGAAGCGTTTCTATTTTACGATACGATAAACGGTGCTTTGAAAATACGCCGTCTACACGGTTGCTACTCTTCTTGGCTTGACGACTCTCAGACTGACCGTGTGACCGAGTGTTTTATAGGTCGAGACCAGACAACATGCTGGACGCACCATATAGGCCTACAGTACATATACGCAATACATGTACAGTACGAAGGCGTTAATTGCGCATTGTATGTCCCTGCGAGTGATACTCGGTAATTGGGCTGTCGGGTGGGGTAGGGGGGGTCAGAGGAGGGGGGTAAAGGGCGTGTTACCTGCTTGCCATGGCGACTGCTGCAGATTCATCATGTGCTGCGTGACATCACTTTGCAGGTGATGCTCTGTCAGGTATAGAGACCCGAGTTATGGTAGAAATTTATTGGCACGACTACAGACAGTCATGATGATGATGATGATGATGATGATGATGATGATGATGATGATGATGATGATGATGATGATGATGAGGATGAGGATGATGATGATGATGATGATGAGGATGATGACGACGACGACGACGATGATGATGATGATGATGATGATGGTGATAATGATGATGATGATGATGATGATGATGATGATGATGATGATGATGATGATGATGATGATGATGATGATGATGATGATGCATGTGAAACCAAAAAGGCACGTTGTAAACGTACAGCAATATTGGTCATCTTTTTTGGCGTGATGAATTTGATGCAATTGGCAGAAGTTGTTGTTGCTGCTGCTGCTGATGATGATGATGATAATAATAACAATGAAATAATAATAACAATGATGAGGCTGATGGTTGTTGCTTGACCGTGCCAGAAGTGTAGGCTATGCATTCGTATTGCTTCGCTTCTAGCATTTGTATTGTCTGCTGTCTGCTTCGCACCGTGTCTAGTCAGCAGCCAAGCTCTAGAATGGCCACCAAATGATGCACTTGACACATTTTTCAAGGACAGTAATATAGTAAACGGGAGTTTAGGCCCGTCTACTATATGGGGAACCAACTCACACGAGAGTCTTACGATGATGGCATTGACTGCTCGGTTCGCCGTGCTATCCTCTGACCCCGTGTAATATTCTCAGAGTTCTGATGCCGCTAGCGAGTCAGAGGAAAGCCGTCAGCTGCCCCGAACTTAGTCTTTTATTATAGATAACATCCAATAAGAAATCAGCGAATATCATTACAGCCAATCCCTATCTACTATATCTAACAGACATGAGGTGAATAATGATAATAATTATGAAGGCGACTATTAAGGTCCGCCTCTGCACTTCTTTACTATAATACTCCCTCCCTCGGGACATCACGACTCGGGATGTAAAAAAAATATATGCTATAAGAGTAATGTGGGTCCACCCAAGGTGGTCATGGGGATTTCCCTTCGTTGAAATCAAAATCAAGGTAACCATGGACTAGAGGTAGGAAAGGGGTTTCGGGGAGGGGATGGGGAGGAAGTATGCTTAAATAAACGTAGATATGCGATTCTAAATCAGACTTAGGCGAACGATTATGGAAACACTCGCCAAAATTCTCAACGAAAACTATTAATAAGATAAGTTATAAAAAGAGAAAAACTTGGCAAAGAATGTTGATGAAACACCCACAATGTGCAAGACTAATTAGTTTAAACTGAGTTCAAATCTGAAAATTCTGCCTCGCTATAGAGGGTAAACTAAACATGAAACTGATGAGGACATCTAGGTGATCTCATAACTGCTAAAATAACACAAGGTAGAGATTATTTAGAATAGACACATCCGATGATTAGACGACTTGCAAAAAGTCTACAGGAAACGAAATCTAAGATCAACATGTTAGGCCTATATACAACAATCATGAAGTGTACTTCCACGCTCAAGATTAGAATTGGCATGCAACCAATGGAAAGCTATCGCTTCAAAGACACCAAAATCTCTCTGAAAATAGCATATAACACGAAGTAGAAAAATTGGCAACTGCGAAGAACTGGAAACGCATTAATTAGGAAACACACGTCAAAAGACATTTCCGGCAACTAATGATCATGAGCGAATACAACACTTCAAAAGAATATGTGTGGAAAGCCAAACTCTGGAAAGTCATTTGTGGACTCGGGCCAGGATATAATACGACTCTTTCCGACGACACTAGTTATCAAAATGTAATAAGAGACTATTTGGACAGGAACTCGAAAACGATTAAGGCGGAAATGTTAAAAGCGAGTCTAAGCGCATCCACTTAGATTTAGAGATAACACGAATATGTTGGCAAAAGTTATGTAGCACGGCTTAAAATAAGAATATGAATTTAAAGTGAATAATGATCAAAATAATTCAATACAACCTATATGCAATCAAATTCTAGGTAAGCATAATTGATATGAAACGTAATAATGCAAAATGCTAAAAAAAATACACGTTAACTACGAAATAATCTTGAATCTTGATGGTAAACTGAAAATAATGCTGTCTCAATCTGTTAATACTGTCTCAAACTGTCTCAATCACTGAACAAATCCACAAATTTTAAGTAAATGCACTATCTCAAGGAACATCTGTCCGACTCGAAACCCGAAGCACTAACGGCTAACATAAAGAGGTTTCACGTGTCTAGCATTCTGTCATTACTTAGGACATCATTTGAATACTGTATTGACAACCGGCGTCGAAACATATGATTAATCTAAAATAATGCAAAACCTGAAATTCAATCTCACTCTCTGAGTCTCTTCCAACATAAAAAATGACTTGACTTCTAATATAAAGACACAAACATTCTAGCTAAAATATACTAACATGCAAATCTATATTTTAAGGGTAAGATGAGATTTTTCTGTTTTTTCATATATTTTCCGTTCTGTTCTATTTTTTTGTATTTTTCCAAATAATGCAACGCCATTCTCACAATTTATCTCAATAAAGCAATTTTTAACTACAATCATCGAAATTCACCCAATTGACTCTATTCAATGAAATAATGACTTTAACTGATGATTAACGATTTCAACTTTAAATTTCGACTGCAGACATCACCTACGTACTCTAAGGACTTGGCCAGAGTCACCTAGTGAACGAGAATAACGCCTTAAAAATAAAAATTCTGCAATCATAAAATGCAAATGTGTACCAACATCTGAAAATCGCTCGCAATGACCTTTAACCAGCAGTAACAAAAATTTGATCTAACACACTCCATGGGCAGAGGCTCCGTCGATGTTCAAATGAAATCTAATATATTTTCCACGATACTGCATCCAAGAGAATTACTAATCAATCTCTTCTTAAAGATTACAGTACTTGTGACCTTAAAAACCAAAGCACGCCACCGCTACGGAGTAAGTGTTTAAAAACCCTGTACGTGTCGACTAAAAGTAGGACTGTTTCCCCGGAACACTCTCGAACTCCAAGTGGACCCAAACTGAGTGCCATTTATCTTTTATACTAGCCCTTTTCTAGTGGCCCATTATGGTACATCTGATTATTCACTGCGCGCGCAAAACAAGCGTGGCTGCTCCGTTCCAAAACCCGGTCACTGATATCGTTATAACTTCTGCAAACAACTCGTATAGAAACGTGAAAAATAATCCGGCATTGACCTCGGATGTCAGAGCTTGCCTCATTCTTTACATTAACTTTGCAATGCCATAACTAATGCAATCTGGAATCAATTAGACTTATCATAAACTCCTTTAAACACTTACACATAGCACTTTATCCACTTAAAATAAATAACTAAAATACCTTGAAGAAAAAATCGAGAAAATTAACAAAACATAATATGAAATTTCAATTCTGAATATTATGGACGAGTGATATTGTTTTAATTGTTCTGCAGTCAAGAGTTAAAAATTTTAAAATATTACAGTGATGAATGAACGATTAATGAATAAATGAAAGAATTATTGAATGTTCAGGGAGGGAAAATGTTTTTAGAAAGTTACTGTCTGAATGTTTTCTTTCCTGGTGTTGCATCGGAACTTTGGCGGTCTCTGTCGTCCAGCAACAGAGAGAATAATTGGCGACGATGATAATGTCCAGGAAGGAAGGAGGGCGTAGATAGGATTCAGCGACTGGTTTGATTTCCGACGACGTGATAATGAGGAATTGTTCTCTGACAGACAGGAAAGGAACGCGCCGTCAGAACGGTCCGAAGACGATGTTTCCTGGCGACGATGACATCGGCGTGGTACAGCGTCGCGTCGGAAACACGACAGCTACTGAAGAATGAAGACGATTGGCGATGAACAGCAGGTTGACAGACGCAGAGCCATTCAAAACTCTGCTGAGTGACACAGACGTGGAGTTCGGCCTCATTGTAGACTATTGACGATGAACGAAACAATATTGATACTGACTGCGATACGATGAAATGGACGTTGACTGGCGAAGACGAAGTTTTTGTGACCCCGCTGCGTTCTCAGAAGGGGTGGCGGTGGGGACGAGGAGGACGAAGACTAGCAGACGTTGCGTTGACTGATGTTTCCGAATGCACGTTTTCCCGATGATTTTCTGGCGTAGTTCGAGAATTCATTTCGACTGAAATGCGACTGTTTCAGCCCTTAGATGAAAGTTGGCTCGCATTTCTCACGTGCCTTCAGGTTGATAGAACTGATCGACAAGATAGGTTTTCGTTGATTTTTCTACTTAACGATGATCGAAAAAGTTGTCACTTCGAGCAGTTTTTCTTCCGAGCATTAAGTAGATGAAAAAGTCTGTCTGCTCCAAAGCTGACAATGTCCAGTTATGTCACGATTTTCATCCATGAACCTCACGGCGAATTGTTCGACGATACGAGAGGCTTGGAGACGAGGGGATTATCGTACCCCGATACGACACCAATTATAGTAAACGGGAGTTTAGGCCCGTCTACTATATGGGGAACCAACTCACACGAGAGTCTTACGATGATGGCATTGACTGCTCGGTTCGCCGTGCTATCCTCTGACCCCGTGTAATATTCTCAGAGTTCTGATGCCGCTAGCGAGTCAGAGGAAAGCCGTCAGCTGCCCCGAACTTAGTCTTTTATTATAGATAACATCCAATAAGAAATCAGCGAATATCATTACAGCCAATCCCTATCTACTATATCTAACAGACATGAGGTGAATAATGATAATAATTATGAAGGCGACTATTAAGGTCCGCCTCTGCACTTCTTTACTATAGTAATTTCTACCCTCTTGGGCCGATGGTCGATTTACCCAGTGTTGGGGTTGTGAAATTTGAGCTGGGGGAGGACGGGAGGGGGTTGAGATTTAAATTAGACTGAAATTCAACGAAATGACAGAAACTGAATGTACCCGACATGCGATTTTTGGGAGGGTTGCAAAGTTAGCTGGAGGGGGGTCAACCCCCCTCCAAGCCCCTCGGCAACTCCAACACTGGATTTACCGCGGAGGGGATGAATTCCCGAGGGGCCAGTCTCATACCGACGTGGTTCAAACATTGTTAATGCTTCTAACTTTGCGGTTCCAGCCATGGGCGTCCGGAGGGGGGTGCAATTGCACCCCCTGGAAATAATGCGGAGTTATGAAAAAAGTAAAATTACTTGTTTCTTTCGTCACAAAACCTTGTTTTTTCACCTCCTGGAAATTTTTTTCACTTCTTTCGTCACAAGACCCTGTTTTGCACCCTCCTGGAAAAATTTCTGCGAACGCCTCTGGTTCCAGCCCCAGCCCCTCGAATCCCCAAATTCTCCAGCCCCTTAGTGAAGTTAGTGGAAGTCGAAGGTAAGTGCCTTCACTACCTTGGTTTTTTTATCTTACCTCTGGTTCCAAGCAGCAGAGAGAAAACCCGGCATTGGCCTAAAATAAGTATACATACGTTTACAAGCCTAATTATTATATTTCGTTTTAAAAACAGAGCTCGAAAAGGTTTCTGAATATCGTTTTGACTATAATAATTATATTGAATATTCTTCAAACGAATTCATTGCAACAAATAGGCTACTTGCTTCATTCAAGAATTAAGTGATTTGAAACTTTATTTTTGACATTGCGCAAAACGGAAGCGCAAAACCAACATTTCAACGAAAAGTCACTCACACCACCCGAAACTACTCATGACACGCTTTCGCGCGACAATCCCATGATTGGAAAGATGACGAGGCGGTGGGGCTGCGTTAACGCATTGTGACGTCATAATTGATGGGGTCTAACTTTTTGTGACGACGTGAGACGAGGGGGAGGGTGGGTAAAAACCATTGACATCTATTAATAGCAAACCATGTAAAAAACATCATTCTTCCAAGTAAAAAAACTGCCAAAATCGCGTGACGTCATTTATGGACGGCCCCAAAGTTAGTAAGAAGAACTAGTGAACACTTACACATAGCTCACTTCAGTCATCAAAACCTGTCTACCTTAGATCACTATTAACCCCTCAGCCTCCTCGACCCACACGCTCGTCATCTCATCTCACTCTGTCACGCCCGCTAAATCAGTCATCCCTGAAAATTTGCAACCGTGCCTTCTCATATGCTGCACCTGAACTCTGGAACTCGATCCCAGCTTCCCTTCGCACACTTGGACACTTTAAAACAATAAAATCTGATTCCTCATTTCCTATAATTCCCGCACTATCTCCTCAAGTCTTCAGGTCTAAGCTTAAATCCTTCCTGTTTCTTAAATCATTTCCGCCATAGCTGTAACAACCTAGCCTCACTGCCCTTCGGATATTGACCATTGCCTGGCTGATCCCACACCTTTCCTATGGCTATTTTAAGAGAGGCTGAGCGCCTAAGAATAAGCAGCTACTGTTTGTGCTGCTTTCCAAGGCGCTATAGAAATCCACGAGATTTTACTTTACTTACTTTACTTACTTTACTTTAAGGTGCCTTTCCACACGAGGGCAGCCAACGCGGCAAGTCACCATGTTGACGGCGCGCGCGCTCCACCGCCTGAATGATAAGCCGGTTTCAAATGGCTACGTTTCCACTCGCGGGTTGCGAACGTGGGCACACTGGGGAGGGGGTGAAACCAACACGTTGAGCCGCCGCCTGATCGTGGATGCACATTCTTTTGAGCCGTCGACGCGGTGATTTTTACTTTTCAACCAATCAGGAGTCAGTTCAAAGGTCGAAGACCGCCAAATTACAGTAAAAACAACAGTCCACAGTCAATAGTCAACGCGTGAACATGGCGAACTTTTATAAGAACGCATTTGACATCAATATCTTAAGCGAAGTGGCGCAGCGTCCGTTATTATGGGACATAAAGACGGACGAATATAAAGAGAGCGAAAAAAAGCCGACAGTGTGGCTCGAGATTGCTGAAAAACTTGGCACAACTCCAGGTACGTGTAGGCGACTATCATTGTCATTAATATTATTATTATTATTATTATTATTATTATCACTATCATTTGTAATTATCTACATGCACTGGCACGGAAGAGGTGTGGAAAAACGTAACATTGTATCATTTGCCATTGGGTTATTGTTGCTGGATCTAGGATTTGACAAGCGTGGGTGGTTGTTTTTCATTCACATTCATTTCTATCAATCTCCACTTTTACACTTGCTGTTATCTGATAATGCTTAAACTACACTACATTTCACACTCACTTCACTATAATAATAATAATTATTATTGAAAGGAAATGCAACACAAAGACTATAAAGGTAAT
This sequence comes from Metaphire vulgaris, assembly GCA_018105865.1. Taxonomy (NCBI): domain Eukaryota; kingdom Metazoa; phylum Annelida; class Clitellata; order Crassiclitellata; family Megascolecidae; genus Metaphire; species Metaphire vulgaris. The sequence continues at coordinate 14,610,070 of CM030846.1, forward strand.
GTGGTTAAAGTTTTCTCAATTTTTGCACAATAATAAACTGCTTTTAAAAATTAGCTGTCAAATTTTCTATTTAAAGTTGTAGTGAAAACAAGGTTTGACAGCATGCGTGGTTCATATCGAAGATATAGGATTGCAATGAACAAAGCATTAGCTCCTGGAAAGAGCGGTTCCGGTGCTACGAGTTTGAAGCTTCCAAAGCCTTATAAATATGCAGCAGAGGCTGCATTCCTTGACGCAGCTTTCAAAATGGAAGCAACCGTTGACTCGATTGACTATGCTGAAAACTCTTCAACAGAGGTATGTGGAACACTTTTACACTTGCAATTATTTTTAATGACGAGCAAAGTAAGAGAACTAAACTATTTTGTTACTCAAATAAAAAGTTAATTTTATGCGAACACGAGTCAAAGCCTATCAAGTCAGTGAAATAAGTTCTACTTCAAAACATTCCTCATCTACATACTGTTCGAAAATGCAAGCAATAAAAGATTTGGAAGCAACAGATATGTAGTGGCGGATTTACATTTTTGAGACCCGGTACAAATATTTCCATAGAGACTACTTTTTAAAGCTGCAATGTGCTATATTTATTATTTTATTGCTTGACTTTAAGGCACCTGTGTTATTTATAATGTTCGCCTATTAACGCCCAATAAATGTTTGTCTAAATGTACAGTATACGACATAAGGGTTAATTCAGAGCTTGCCACTGCCAGTCAACAGCGCCCTTTTCGATGAAGTACGACGCTAATTTTTTCCGCAAAGTTTTTCCTTCCACATTAAGTCTGCCAGGCATGTATGGTAATGGACGCAATGCTCTTGGGACGTCTGTGGAATTTGTTTCCATGTCGTGATCAGATACAGTTGCTGACTCGGCAGAATCACCGGTTGCCATTTGCCGTTCCAGAAGAAAATTGTGTAGGCAAGCACATGCCAAAACTACACTTCTAGTGGTTGACAGTTTAAGTGATATCGGTGCTCTAAACACCCGAAATTTGGCAGATAAAATACCAAATGCGTTTTCAACAACCCGTCGAGCCCTTGAAAGTCTGTAGTTGAAAATCCTTTGACTTATATCCGTGGATCTACGCGAAAATGGTTTCATTATGTTTTTGGTCAAGGGAAAAGCGTCGTCAGCAACAACCATAAACGGCAGTGCAATATCTGTTCCCGGCAACAATTCTGGACAAGGAATACCCAGTTCATTTCTCTGCATTGCATGGAAAAATTTGCAGTTATTGAAAATTCCAGCATCGCTGATTCTCCCTTGTGCACCCACATTTACATACAAAAACCTATAATTAGAATCAACAAGAGCCATTAACACAATACTGAAAGTGTGCTTGTAATTGAGATAAGTAGATCCAGATTTCCCAGGTTTTTGTATCACTACATGTTTCCCATCGAGTGCACCAATGCAGTGCGGGAAATTCCATCGATCCGCGAATGCTTGTGCAACTGCTTTCCACTCATTGGGTGTGCTTGGCATCTGTGAAAAATGACAGTACATTCAACTGATTGCAAATTATTGGTTACATTAATTTTCACATTTTTTACAATATTAAGCTGATAACATGCATTGTTTTATCATCATTGTTAATGCTTAAATGTTTAGGGTGATGCAGAGTTGATGGACAGCTATACCTCTCTTGAGGACAATGCAGTTCTTGAGTCAACTAAAAGTGGAAAGAAACGAAAAAAGAGCACGGAGTCGGATTTCGATTCAGTATTCGCGGATGCTGTTCAATCAATTGGTAAACTGTCAAGTTCTCTGGCAAACTCAAAGACTAGTGAAAAAGTTGACGAGTTCAATGAAGATTGGCTGTTCGCGAAAACAATTTACATCAAGATGAAGGATGTCCCAGCAGGTAGAGAAAAAGACTTGTGTAGAATGAGGATCAATGCAGAAGTCATGAATTTGCTGTATGGTGTTCAAAATACACAAACTACAAACTCCGTCAATGTGAAGGCAGCTCAACCGAATCTCATCCCAAATCCAATGCCACCACGCCCAATAATCGTTTTGAAGAGTTTGCAGGCAGTTGATCGCAACAACCCACACGAATGAGACGGTTTGTTAAATGAATATAAGACAGAACAATTATAAAAGCAACTATAAAGACTCTGAAATGCTTTTAATGTTTTAATGTTTTTAATAAAAAAAGAGATTCTGTTTCCCATGAATCTCGTATATTTGACTGCAAGAAACTAACCCTATTACTAGTATAATATTTGTCTAAACATTATTAGTAATTTAGTACATACTTTCAAGTGTTCGGTCTTCAGGCGTGTGTATATAGCAATGCAAACATCAGACACCGCTTGACTCACTGTTTTCAGTCCAACTCGGAACTGATAGTGTAAACTCGTGAGAGACTCTCCTGAATGTCACAAAAAATTTACATAAAATTCCAGTATCAAACAACATCAATTCCAGATAACTTTGCTCATTGCAAACAGACCTACTAAATTGACTAGCAGGCATAAAGAAATTACAGTACTTAATAGAAAGTAAGCAATTTAAGAGAATGACTTCATTATTAATCCATTATGACCATTACTGCTGTTTGGACACGATATGAACTCGAATTTAACCTAACAGCAATTGAATCTGAACGCTACCTGTTGCCAAATAGCGTAGAGCTATGCAGAGCCGTTCTCTTCCTGCCAAGCTTCGACGCATCCTTCAATCAATTGATTTATAAGTATCAATATCATATCCAGAAATAGTTATAATTCAATATCTGAAAACTAGTTACCAACATATATGCAAATATATTTCATATTCCAACATAGGATCATAGTTTATATAATAAACATTGGTGTGTAGCATTAGCATTATCATTAGGATATTAAAAAGGAGATGCATGAGTAGCAGGCTTATCTCAAGGAATCTTAATTTTGGGGTTGATGCTAATTTGCTAAAATTTGGGGTTGCCTGCTGATAAAGTGTCAAAAAGTCATCTGGCAATAAATCTGACAAAAAAAGGCTATCAAGTCTAAATAAAGTCTAACTAGCAAAAAGAGTTATCCAAGCCCAAATTCATTGGGGAGGGGTGTTGGCAGTGGCGGCTCTAGGACTTGGCAAGTGGGGGGCCCGTTGGGGTGGCAACTTCTAATCGTGGGGGCCAACCATTTCTTGTGTATGTACCATTAAGTATAGGGTCCCAACTGGGGGCCCCCCGGTGGAGCCAACACTGGGTGTTGGGTCTCGAATTGGGGGTGTATCCCAGCCTTAGACTAGTAAATGTTGCGGGGGCGTCAACCTTAAAATGGAGGGGGGTTGGGTTGTGTGTAAAAATATCCCTGAGGAGTAGATAGACAATCTCTGTCCAAACCTTGTGTCTTTTTTGGTAATGTCGTGCTCTATATACGACAACAGCTGCTCAAAGGCAGCATAGTCCATGCGCACAAAATTGCGGAAGGACTCCTTGTCTACCATCATCAGCTCCGCGAAGAGGCAATGGTACGCTCCGTGCAATTCTCTGCACCTTATCCACGGTCTCACCCAGAACTTCCTTTTCCGTTTAGATTTCTTTTCCTTCTGATGTGATGAAACACGTTTTAACACTGCCGTTACGGTAGCCATCATCAAAAAACACAACGCAACACCTTCCTCGTCAGCCATATTTCAGTTTGCGCTACATCAAATGTTCGTGGGCGTGGCTTTTTTTAGCCCGTATGCATATCGATCTGCTTGCGGTATAGCGCGGTGGAGCGCGCGCGCCGTCAACATGGTGACTTGCCTTGTTGGCTGCCCTCGTGTGGAAAGGCACCTTTAGTGACCAGAAAGTTTCAGAAACCATAGACCTTAACGCCAGAAACTTATTAATAAGGCGAGTTAGCAGACTATAAGTAAATAACATGAGAGCGGGCCACAGACTATCGGCTCATCGACAAACGGCAAACCGCACTGGGTACGTTGAGCTATTCTGAGAAGTTAATGGCTGGGGTGAGTAAGTAAGTAAACCAAAATTCTCGGGCGATATTAAAGAGCATGACCTAATTTGCTCACCGCTCCTCTGGTGCTAAACCTTGCAACGACACTGGCTCTTGGTTGTGAACCACGAAATTATTACATGATTACATTACAAAAAACTATGACGATGACGATGATTTCAACGTGGCTGATGTAATCGTACCCGATGTAATTTACCGATCAGCTGTTGTCGTTGGGAAGGAGATAAAATGGATTCCGAGGAGAAGAATTTTTACCTGAAAACTCTTCTTCACCTGGCCAGGTCGCTAGCCGCAATTAATCCGTCGCCATGGGAAAAGGTTACTTCGCTTCTCCTGCACTCACCTTACCGTCGTTACATGTTACAATTACTTTTACGCGGTTTGATACACGCGATGCAATGGTCTGGTCCGTGATCCGTTTTGGTAGGATTTTTATAGCGCCTTTTAATTACAGTGCCCGAGTGTTCTGTAATTAAAATAGGGGTTGAAATTTTCCATTTTAAGTAGAGCTGTTTGCATGTGAGTTTTGGTGCCAAGGCTTACACGATCTATGACAAATGGGGTTTAAAAGTGGGCGGCGGGTTCGTTTTCTAGTTCAAAAAATGGGACATGCCCCCGTTGAGATCTGATTTGCCGGTGGATTTAGTGCTCGTGGAGTTTTAAACTGCTTCATGCTTTATATGGAGAAGATTTATTTATTTTGAGTGGTTACTTTTTGTAGATTCTAGTGATTTTAAGGAAGTATCTATTATGCGGGCTGCCCGCATTCTAATTAAACCGCTGATTGGTCTAATAAATCACGTGGTTAGGGTTAGGTTCATTTGACCAATCAGCGAGTTAGTTAGAATGCGGGCAGCCCTCATAATAGACACTACCTGATTTTAATGTGCATCTGACTAATGTTTAGTTAGTTAGTTATTACAATGCCTTGCTTATAACATGCCGCAGTTATTTGCCTCAGTCATTTCTAATGCTGATGGGTTTATTTATAATTTAGCTGATGGAACAGTCAAATTGGGAGATCTCATGAAGGACAAATTAGGCAAAGTTTTACTGTAATGTCTTTATTAAATACTATATTTGTGTTGTTGAAAGTTCCTTCTTATAATAATAATAATAATAATAATGATGATGATGATCATAATAATGATCATAATAATAATAATAATAATAATAATAATAATAATGTGATTTTAAGTGCTTTAGGAGGCAAGTAAGCCTGTGTGAAAACCACTGACACCTTACAGGTGTTGGTATGTTTATGAGTTTGGATGGTTAGGTATTCAGTTGTCGTGGTATAGAAGATACACTTGTGGTCTTTGCTATAATTCATTGATTGGCTATGTTGAATAGCTGTATAGGAATTTGATATGTTACTGCTGTTCTGTCATTTGTTGTGGAACAGGTGAGACAGATTATGATGCTGTGTCCAAGTGCATCAAAGGATGGAGCCCTGCGACTCGATCAACGAGGACTGGACGCCATGTCGGCTCTTGGGATTTATTACTTGGAGTCAGATCTTCAGGTGCGATAGAGAACTCTGTAGCAATGACGATGAATTTTATTATGTAATGTAATGTAATGTAACGAAATATTTGTATAGCGCCTCTTCTGAAGAATCACTCAGAAGCGCTCCCACAGCAAATTACTGTATAATATTGACAAAGAGATATGTTTTAAGTCGTTTCAAAAAGAGGGCCGTAGAATTAGGAGTTGCTAAGCCACGCATACTGGCGTCAAGAGCATTCCAAAGGATAGGGCCAACTGATTCAAAACCTCGCTTCAGGAACAAGGAGGTTCGTGCTTGGGGTACACTGAGAAGAAGACCATTGGTTGTGGTCTGAAGACATGGCCGACCAGGGATAGAGTTAAGAGGATGGAGTAGCTCTGAAAGGTAAGATGTAGTGGCACCATAAAGAGAGAGTGCAACCGCTCTCAACACACGAAACTCAACTCGAGCAGGATAAGGCAGCCAGTGTAGATTATGATGAACAGTTCTATTTTGTAGAATGCTGCATTACTTTTGTTGTGCATTGATATGTAGCATTGAACTAAAAAAATTAGCCCTCCTGGAGGAAAAGCCAAATTTTTAACAATAATTATAGGACTTGTTCTCAATCCTATTTTCTGAAATTTTTTTGCAATGATGACAATTTTTAAAAACTAAAGCTCATTTACAAATTCCAAAAGGCTATTCTTATGTTTATTCTTATTGGTAATTGCTAAAAAACAGTAATACCAATTTGACTGCTCCATCAGCTAATTTATAAACACTACAGTAATACCTCATTATCCCACCCCTATCCGTCCGGCATTCTATTTTGGCGAGGGGCAGGGATGGCGACATAACAAGGGCAAGTCAATTGAGTAATCCATGACAAAGGATAGTTAAACTGTATACACTGTATATATACTGTACCCTGTATATCCTTCAGTCATAGCACTGTAGGCTACGGTACAGTAGGCCTATATTGCAGGCATAAGCACATGTACAGTTCAGAACTGCGTCGGCGACGCGCATTTTGTGATCGAACATTTCCAAACCAAATTTGGAATGCCATTTCCAATTCACAGTGCTTACCAGTACTTTTTAGTACATGTACTTTTTTAGTACATGTTTAGTACATGTACTTTTTTGTACATGTACAAATTTAGTACATGTACTTTTTAGTACATTTGAATTGGTAAATCCGCTATCAAGCCATTTCAGTTTCACGCTGATAATATCTCCCACAGTTTGTCGGCTAACCGGCTGATAGAAATGCTCACATTTAATAAATAGCTGTGAAAAATCTTGCTGTGTTTTGACGGATTATCATTATGATAAACACAAATTTCTCGTTTGTGCTCAGCAGTCAAGCAGAAGATTTTACACGTTTGGACAGTTGCTGTTTAAAATGTCCACCCCTATGCAGAATTATAGTACACTGTATTACCAACATGTATACTGTGTATGAGTAAGCAGTGGAAATATTGTATTGGTCTCTGGGAGGCAGCCTCCTTGTGATGAGACTGGAAGCGATCACTGTGGGAGTTGAGGTCCATGGAAGCCCGGGGAATTAAATACCTGGGCCAGGCCTGGACTATTGCACTTGTCACCTTCCCACAGCCTAAGAATACAAAGTACGGTGGCCTGTTTGGGATCAATGCTTCGGATACAGTGTGTACTTGCTTTGTTCTTTCCATGTTAAATTTTTGTCTTAATCCAGCATTTTAAGTTAATTTTGTTTGTTTGTTTATCGAATAGTATTCCAATGAAATCTTGCCACATCTGGAGTCAGTTTTGAACAGTATTCCAAAGGCTCAATGGATAGTGACGTGTGTACCCGGAAATGTGAAAAGTGGGCATTTTACATTATGTTCATCTCTAACACAGGCTCATTCATAATCATTAGTTTTAGCAGTGAAACTGACAGATCAGACATCAGTGAAAGTAGCCACGAAAGTGGAATAAAGTCTCACTTTGGTTTTAAATTATATATCTTTACAAAACTTCTCTTCATTGTCTTTGTTCTCACCATCTGCATCTTTAGGACCACATTGCTGGATTTTTAACGTTCATGTAAACTGACTCAAAACACAGTCAAATTCATGATATTTCGGTAGCTGGTGCAACATTGTCTGCTCCACTCACAGATTTGCCATGTATATAGATATTGAAAGAAAAATCATGAGGGAAAGAAGAGGGTTTTTAATTTTTAAGTATGAGTTAACTGTTATGGAAGCCTTTCTAGTCATCATATTGTATTTTGAGGCTGATGTTAGCCAGTAATAGTGTCTACCATTGAAATCATTTTTATTATTGACGTGTTTTGGGATTTTTTCAACTGCAGGATTACCATTAAGTGAACGCCTCACGTTTTGTCTCACGACCTTGTTGATGGACATTGCGTGTGTGAATGCGAGTGCCATGCAAAGGGTAATGATTTTCTCATATAATTCTCTATAAAGCTTGGAAAAACATTGCCTGCCTGGTTTTATTGCCTACCATATGTGCCCCCAGTTGGTATATCAAGAGATTATTTTCAAACACTTTTTCTGTTACTTGATGCATTTATATGAAATTTTGATATTGGTTTTGAAATGTGCAAATTGTTGGTTGCTCTGTATATGTATTGATTGCACCTACACAAAAAATAAATATAGTGTGTGTGTATATATGTACTTATATGCATACAGTATATATATATATATATATATATATATATATATATATATATATATATATATATATATATATATATATATATATAATATCAGTATCAGATTTATCCTTTAGAGTTTAGACTTTCTTTTTCTAAGTATGACTTCATGTACAAAGACTGCCTTTTTTCACTGTACAGTATTCTTTATGAGACACTTGAAAATACCATTATCTGCATTTCTAGTAGTTGTTAATAGCTGTGTTTCTAAGTGATCCTTCACAGAAACCATAAAATAAATTCTCTGTTACATTACATAATGGTTTTGTAATATTTTGTAATATAGCACAAACTGTACCTGTATTGGTGCATACGTTGTTGGTACATGATCAGCATTCAGACCAGAATAGGAATTTGTATTTGGCAATATTAAGTTTGATGATTTGGATTTAGTACGTGTGTAAAAAATGCGTTACTGACTTCAGCAAATATGTGCTGCATATCATGTAGCTCCTTTGGTAGACTAGGGTCTGTCACTGAATGAACATGTAGACATTTAAAGTATTTCTTTAGCACAAGTAAGACCCAACTATTATTGCTTTATATTGGCATTAGCATTTCCTCCGTAGTCTGTCTTGCTGTTTCCCTCTGACTGATCTCTGGAATGACCTGGTCTTTTGCGGATGGATTTGAAGTACCATCGATTGATACCCTTGAGTATTAGAAATGGTGCTATAGAAGTGCATAATTATTATTATTATTATTATTATTATTATTATTATTATTATTATTGGCGTGAATGTTATAGTTATAAACTTTATGCTTGATTCTTAGATTATGAATAGTCTCCTTGAAGTTTTCCACACGTTGGGCTCGATGATATATGGAAAGATGAGCAGCAATACGGGTGAGTTCATGATTTTTGCCATATATCCTGCACAGTGCAGCACTGTATTTACACTTGCATGGCACTTAGCGCTGTACAATGCATATCTGTATGAAATGTGTGCGGCAAGTATATGTGCCAGACAGTCATTGTTATTATTCGGTGTAAAAATGTGTACAGTGCACAGTGCTTATTGTGAAACTAAAATGTCCTGTATTTTGGTTTGCTTTGAATGCCTCTTTTGTGTATCAAATGTGTTTGGACAGAGGTGTGCGCGCTCGCGTGTGTGTGTGTTTGGCTATCCGCTGTAGACTGGCATCTGATAGGCTGGCTGGCTGGCTGGCTGGCTGGATATCCTGGATTTTATCTGGATCTTGCGTGGTTGTGATTTGGTGTGCCATCGGCTGACGCTTCTGTGCATCATGAAGTGGCGCTATAGAAGCTTAAGATTAGATTTGACGTCCTTCTTGTGTGTGTGTTTTTTTTAAGACGACGTGATCAAATTCATAATCCCGGCTTTCCTGGGAATGGGAAGAGCCCTGGGAAGAATTCCCACGGGCAGTTCGTGCCTCCTGAGCTCGCTTTTCCCCACGGATGCCGTCAGGACCCCGGCGGCTGCTTGCCCCGACAGGTCATTGTCTCCGACCCGATCTGGTTCGCCTAGGCGAGCTTTCAACACCTTTCGTTCCATCATTCCGAGGACGATGTCGCAGAACATTCTCACCAACTCGAGCTCTCCCTCTCCGGATTTCTCGTCCCCAGGCGGCCGCCAGCGGTCGCCGTCGCCGGTCGAGGTCACGACCTCTCCGAGCAACCCTAAGGAACTGAGCGACCCGACCTTGTACTACTTCTGCAAGGTCGGGTCGACCTTTGTCCAGGAAGATGTCGTTGATGCGGAGGGTGTCGGAGAGAAGTTTAATTTTCAACTTTCCGACGCTCAGCTCGAAAAGCTTTTGACTTTGGTGAGACGTTGTTGAAATGTTGAAATTTAATTTTGTCGTGCAGAGGTTTTTCAATGACTTGGTTGATATCCTGCCAAAATATTCAACAGATTTGTAATTTTACTGATTATTTTAGAAAGGAAATTAATAAATAGTAAAGCATTATGTGCAGAGAATTGACTGAGACAAGTTTTATATTGTAAGTGCTACTCTTTGCCAGGTAATTTTACTGATTTAGGTTTGAGAACTAGCGGACAAAAGTACAGATTTGGCATTAATTTTATAGTTTTTAGTTGGAGTTAAAGTGATCACATCTTGAGTTAGATTGGTAGACACATATTGTACCTTTCTTCTGGCCTGTAATAATTTATGCATAATGCTGTAATTAGCTTAAATTAAATTGAAGTCTCTCTCTCTGATTATTTTAGGCAAAGAAATTGGTGAGCAAGGATGTTTTTGACGGCATTGACAAGCAGGCAAACAGCTTCTATGTTGTATGTGATATCAGTTGATTTCTTGCTTTAACTTACTAAGACTTTGGTTTTGTTTTCACAGTGGGGCTGTCCATTAATTACATCAACAATTTAGGGGGAAGGGGTTTGAAAAAGTTTGACAGTTGTTGACAGGGGGAGGGGGTCAAGAGAAGTTGACGTCAACAATTTTACTTTTTACAAATAATCAAAAAATAGGAAATTTCATGGAATACTACTTATTACAATGGAAAAAAGCATGGCTAAAAGGTCACCACCACCACATTTTGACATTCGATGAGCAAAAAAGGGGAAAAAATGGTCAGCACCACAAAAAATAATAACCTTGTTATTGGGACCTGTCATTGATCTTGAGGAGGGGGGTCAAAAGTTTTTGACATAATTATGGGGAGGGGAGTTAAGTGAAAGTTGACAGTTGTTGACAAGGGGGAGGGGGTCAAAAATTGCCCAAAAATTGTTGACATAATTAATGGACAGCCCCAGTGGTGTTTGTGAAGTTTAAAAATGACAAGTATGAGAAGTTTGATATGTTCTTGATGAACATTGTAACAGTAATAGAGGTCAGATTACGCTGCCAGATTTGAAGCTAGGCTGGAAAAAATTTAAGCAGATTTAAATTAAAATGTTCTTTCAGCTCGCTACTTTTCAGATTTCATGATTTACGTTGTAACGTGGGGATAAAATGCATTCATCCACCCACTGTATTAGTAGTCTACCCGTAAAGGGTATAGGTTGGTTCAGTAGGATCTGCCCTGTGTGTGAGAACCACTATGTTCCACCCGGCCTTTCATTCACATTATGGTCTTGCTGTGTAATCTTATTCTTTTCCCTCTTGCCATTTAGTTGGTCTGTTCCTGTAGTATTCAACATGAGCTTTCCCAGTCATTTTTCAAGTGTGATTAAACATTTTTTTGAATGTTATGGTAGGCTATAAAAGGCAGGCTTTTTCTTTGATATTATCGTTTGATTTTTCTGGTTGGAATTAGACACAGATACCTTCATTCCAGAAACAGAATCCCTACAAGTCGTTCAGTGAGGCACTACGATTGGTCATCGTTCTCCTTCTGCGAGACGTTCTTCGTCATCAGAGCCACACGGGTGCGTTTTATGATTTCTCAAGCATGAATTTTGCTTATATTTGTAGAAAGGCGTTTTCGGGGACTTTTTAGGACGTCTGGTTTCTGGCGTTGCCCGATAACTTTTAGCGGCACGACGAATGTGGGTTCCCGACGTTTTCAAACGCGTGTGTTTCTTCTCGGTTTCTCGTGTGCGTCCGAAGGTTTTTTCAAATCCTATGTTTTAATCTGATTTTGATTAGATCCTGGTTTGTTTAGACTTGCTGCCAAAATTCGCCAAGGATGTGCAGGATTTTGTGAAAAGCACCTTTGACATGAGCCAGGAAATGAAGGCCGTCGTTGACCGATCTGCCGCTCTAAGTCCGTCCGCTCTGGTCATTCAGACGAAGATCGCCTGCATTGAGCTTCTCTTCTGGGTGATACGGGAAGAGTCGGGTACGAAGAGAGAGTTTTCATAGCCTTCAGTTATTGTAAAAAGCACTGGTCTATCTAATTCTATCCAATTTATCTATTCCAGCTAATCTATTATTTCTATCTGTAGGTCTATCTAATTGGTATCTGAGATGCAACTGATGTTAAATGCTTGAAGATTTTTATTTTTCGAAATTCACAGGAAATGTATTTTATTATGTGATAGTGTCTTTGTAACTGAAGTTTCAAGGGTCTTACGTGTTCTGTGATTGGAACTGTAGTTTCTGACATTGCCTGGTCTTGACAACTCATGGGCTTTCGATTGATTCGATGGCTGATTTATGAAGTTATTTATTTTCTATTGGGGTGTTGTAAAAATGCAGAACTTTTTCCATGGGTGGAGAGAAATAATTGGTTTACCAGTTTTTGTGCATTCATTTAGAGGCTGATAGTCTGTGCACCAGGCTGATAGAAAAAATCAACTCGTCTCACGATCATAAGACTCTCATAGAGCAGCACCCTTTGCTGCTTGCCTCGATCAAGGTATCATTGTCGCAACAGCTTCTTACAATTTTTTGTTAAGTGGCTGTTAGTTGTCGTTTATGATATTCTTTTTTACATAATTATCTTCGAAACAACACGCAGAGGCGTAGCGAGGGGGAAGGGGGCATATGCCCCCGGGCGCCGAGGTGGGGGCGCCAAAATTGGGTATTTGGATAAGTGAAATGCATAATAAGAAGAAACATGTGTGATGAACTTTTTTTGCTAGTCAGCACTACTATGAAGAGGGGTGCCCATAAGACTTGAGGGGCACCGAGAACAATGTGACGACCTATTTTCGCTCGTCAGCAGCATTGGGGCGCCAACGGTACACTTTGCTTCCGGGCGCCGGATACCCTTGCTACGCCTCTGACTCAACGTAACAAAGAAATTCAAAGATTGGGTCTTGAATGTCTTCCATCTATTGTTTGTTTTTATGATATTAGACTTTGGGCAAAATGGCCGAGAAGTTTCCGATTCTTGCACAGTCGATCATTCACGCCCTTCGCGATTTTCTCGTCAACCCGTCGCCGATTCTAAACAAGTTGAACAGATATTCGAGCGGCACAGGTCGGAGTTCAAAGGTCGGACAGTTCAGCATCACCGTGACGGATGAAAACCAGACGCCGTTTGGTCAGATCGGAGGCGGCGGAAAACACGGCCACAAGGAGCTGAAAATGGCCGTTATTTTTGAAAACCTGCGGGACGCGGCAATCGAAAACATCTGCCGGTAAGAGCAAGCCATTCATTGGGCGCTCTCCAAAGGCACCTGGCATGTTTGAATTTAGAAGTTTTTAAGATTTTGATGTCAAGGATCATGCTGTTGCTAATCGTATTGGTGGTGGTGGTGGTGATGGTGTTATGTGCAGTTGTTTTATTTGTTAATTGTGTTGAATTCCATGTGTGTTGATTGTTGAACAGGGCTTTGAGGTCTGGCCTTCTGACTGACACCGATTGTGTGCAGGCTTTCCTTGCAAGTCTTTCCAACCGGCTTTACACGGCGGAGATGAGCGATCGGTTGGTATTAAGTTACAGCTTAATCGAATTCTATGGATATCTTTCTGTGTATCTATCTGGCTGTCGAGTTTTGATTTTATGTATTTCGTGTTGCTTTACTTGCTGCCTGGTTTCCATCCAGTGTATTTATTTGCGGAAAAATTAAGCAACACCTGTAGAACTCTTTCTGAAGTTAGGAAACAACTCGTGTAGTTCTTTTCCAGTATCCATGTTATGAGCTTAGCTGTGTACAATCCTCTTGGAAGTGCTTGCAGTGTGTGTGTGTATGGTCACTTGCATATTTTCTGTGTACCGTATTTTCTCGGGTATAAGACGCACCTATGTATAATACGCACCCTTAGTTTCTAGAGTTATCATAATGTAAAAATTTTAATACCTATGTATAATACGCACCCAACATTTCCTGTTAGATTCTCTATTAATTAACCTGGATAATCACAATTGTCTTTCAAATTCTGCTTAAAATTAGAAGAGTAGACAGTTTCCCCCTGCCGGCGGCCGTCATTATGCCATAAAATAATAAGCCTACATCCATTTTTTAGCTATCAATAACAGAATGTCTATTAAGTAACCTGGACAATCACATTGGTCTGGCAAATTTTTTTTGAAAATTGATGTGCAAACAAAGTTTTTCTCCACCACCGACTGTGTACATAAAATTGTATGTTCATAAAATTTATTTCTAAGTATAATACGCACCCACACCTTGTACCAATTTCTTGAGGGAAAAAAGTGCCTCTTGTACGTGAGATAATACGTTAATTGCTGTATAAGGAAATTAAAAGTATGCTTTTGCACGATCTGTTTAACATATTATTAGTCAAAGGAGTTTTGAAGTGTTTGTTGCATGAACCTGTTTTTGTTATGATGGTATTCTTGTAGAACAATAGATTTTTCGTCATTTGGTATTCTAAATTCTCACTGTCCATTTGTGGAGCTGAATCAGTATGTATCTACATAGTAAGGGGAACAACTATTGATTAAAAAGCCTTCCAGCTGACATCTCACCTGGACCAAGTTGCATTTTTTCAATCTCAAAATCATGATCATGACTTAACCCGATCTCTTGTACGACCAATATTTGAGTTTCATAGCATATTGGCTAGACACGATTTGCCGTGATCAGAGAGTTAAGGGTCACAGGTGCGTAGGAGTTGTCGTAATTGCAAATTACAGAATTTGAATATAATCATCATTTTGATTTGGAATTAAGCCTTGTGCTGTAGAGAATTGTTGAAAATTTTGCTACTTAGGCAACCACATTTAACGTGTTGATGCCACTCTGCACTAGTTAAAAGTTGTAGTGTTTTTGAGCCAAATTAGTGTTTCAGTAGTGAATTTTAACTCCTGTTTGTCAGGTCAACTCTTCGACTCCTGCTCAGCTATTCAAAAATTACTATTGTGACAAAATTTTTCTCTAAAACGATTGACCATTTGTGTACGCCAGTACTCGGTCTGTGTCTGATTAATGTGAAAATTGAACCTTGTATTTTAAAGAATTTTTGCTAAAATTTGCTGGAAGTAGAAGAGGTGCTACGTAAATGCCTTATTGCACTGCATTACCACGAAGCTAACTAACATGCACACGAAGGCTTTTTTGGTGTTCTGCAGTTGAGTATTTGTTGTTAGTTTTTCTGTTTAGTTCTTCTAAGTCTCTGTCTCATTGTGTTTCAATTTCTGTCCCAGCTAACAGCAGTTTACTGCTGCTTTACTGCTGTGAAGCAGCTAATGCGGTAAACTTCTAGCTGTGTTGATTTTGTGTGTGTTTAACTATATTTGTTGTTTTCTACGTTAGCACGCTAACAGTATCCGTTTCATGTTTTGGATCTTGTTTTAATATTGGTCAGCAGTTTGATTACCGTATATAAAATGGTGTTTACATTAATTAGGTAGAAATTGTTTGGGACTTCTTTGTTGGTCGTTGTTGAACAGTTTTAAATTCTACAGTTGGTTATTGGCTGTAATCAATTTGCTCATAGTTATTAATTAAGGTTTTGACCTTAACAATGTAGTCACAGTTAACCAAATTTTTACAAGGTATTGATTTGCTTTATGCTTACTACTACTGTACTACTACTGCTGCTGATATTACTACTACTGCTATTATTATTGCTACTTCTACTACCACTACTACTGCTTCCATTGCCACTACCAGCGCTCCCACTGCCACTACTACTACTAATAACGCTACTGCTATTACTAAACTACTACTACTACTGCTATTACTAATGGTGGACTACTGCTACTATTGCCACCACCACTTCTACTACTGCTTCTTTTGTTGTTGTGATGACTGATTGTGTTGTGCCATATTTTAAATCATCAATGAAGTCAAGATTTTTGAAGCATGTTTTTCTTTGGAGTCTCCGTAATTCTCACTATTTATCAGGCTTTTGACGTGTCCAGTAAGTTCCAGATACCCGAGCCACTTTGGGAGAACGGCCATTTGCCAGACGCCTCCACTTTGACCACCCGTTGTCCTGATCTGAGGTAATGCATGGCTGATTGTTAAACTGATTGGTGGGCTGTTGATTTCATTTGTTGAATTGATTTATAATTGATTGTTGCACTGTAGTCAGTCGACGCTTATTTCCGTGAACACGATTCTGACGCTCGGCCACGTGGCCGTTGCGCTGAGGGAGACGCCGAAGACTGCGGAATCTGTTCTGCAGATATTCCAGCAGCGATTCTGCTCTCCGCCCTCTGCGATCGACGTCCTAATCATCGACCAACTTGGATGTATGATAATTGCAGAATGTGTAAGTGTAAAGTCAGAGTTGGCCGTGGGTTGGGTTAACCCATGGATTGGGTTGAGGATTAGGTTATAAAATAAGAAATTGCGATGTATTACGGTGGGTTGGGTTGAGTCAAGTAACCCTATTGCTGGCATGGGTTGAGTTGGGTTGAGTTGGAGGTTTGATGGGTTGTGTTTGGTTTGGTTGGGTTCTAAAAAAAACGGACCTGTTGACATCTCTGTGTCAAGTGATTTCAGGCAGTACAACCTTTAATTGCTACATGATGGTGATGATGGTGATGGTGATGATGATGATGATGATGATGATGATGATGATGATGATGATGATGATGATGATGATGATGATGATGATTAAGCATCGTTTGTGGTTTCTGACTCTTGGATCTGTGAGAATAGAAGTCTGAATGGTTTGAATGAACGTCGTAGTTTGATGATGAATTTTGCAAAACCTGTTCAGGACCACAGGTTTCAGATATTTGTCGTAAGAACTGAGCAGTGTTTATTCCTCAGACCTTGTAGCTTATTTTTCATGTCGTGCTAGCGCAGATTTCTGTGATTATTTCGCGTGATTATTTGCGCAAACAAAGTATTAATAAGACATTTGTATTTTGTGGGTTTTCAGCCTTCAATTTACTCAGAAGTTATGAACATGTTCAACATGATAAGCGTGGAAAGCAGCTCGGCTTATAATAAGCCAGGAGGAGAAGAGAAACATGGATTTCGGTTTGTGCCTATTCGTTCGTCACAAATAATTAATCTGGTACACTGCTCCAGGGCATCGAGTATCTCTATAGAAATTTGGTTGACTTACATACTTGTTTACTTGATTTTCTTACGTCGTGATGATCAATTTTATTTAGTTCACAGTTTTTCAAATTGCTGTTTGTTGCATAGTTGTCTGCAAGACTGGACGCATCATTGAATTTAACGCTTGTGTTCTAACAGATATCAGTGCAATATAGTTTTTCGTACATTTTTACAGCAGTTGTTGTTTTCATCTAGACACGTATCTTCGGCCGTTATCAACGCCTTTGCAAACATTGCACTGAACATCCAAGGAGAAGCGCAGATGAACGAACTGCTGATTCGACTTTTAGAACTATTCGTTCAACTCGGTCTCGAAGGCAAACGTGCCAGCGAGAAAACTCCCGGAGCTCTTAAGGTATTTCTCAAAAGTGTAATGTAAATGTAACCGTAAAAGAACCAGCCCATTTATACATCTCAGCACAGAGAAACTACTTATTTTAACTGTATATAACCCCATAAATGGAAAGTTGTAGATGTTGTGTTCTAAAGTACATTATAATGCTAAGAGAACTACTGCCATCGTATTTGTCTCTGGTGGTGTGCCGTGACCCTAAAGGTTATCTTGAAGCAGTTGATCTTGTTTATGTTCTTGCTCAAATGAACAGTTATATCTGCTTTGTTCACTTATAAGTTCACTTATTCACTTGTTCACTTATTCACTTGTTCGCTTTTTTTCAGGCATCCGGTAGTGCAGGCAATCTTGGAGTCTTAATACCAGTTATCGCGGCTGTAAGTGTGACAGATTTCCACATGTGGCTTGTTTGTTCAGAACTGCCTGTCTTCGCTTGTTAACCCCTTAACTGGGCAACTATTTGTAACTCAATGTAAAATGGACGAGCGTTACTCGGGGCGCCCAGTTAACGGGTTAATATTTTTAAAATGTTGAATAAAATTGCTTAAAATTTGAAGCTATTCAACAAGTTTCTTGTTGCTTAAGATTTTTGTTGTTTGTGTCCTGACCTGTCGGCTGCCATCTTTCTTCCATCAGATAGGCACCATTTACAGGTGAACAGACGGGTATGCCAACTGAGTGAGTGCCTGAGGTAGAAGCAACCAAAACCTGTTTACCTCAACCATTCCTTGAACCTCAACTCCTGACTTGATGGCTGGGAGGCCAGCCCACTAACACCTGACTAAATACCTCTCCCACTGCAGTGTAATTTACAAAGTCATGGATTGGATCTTAAAATATCTCGACCCTGACTAAATATAGGGTTTGTGTAGAAAGCATATCAAGAGCAGGATGATAGAGTGTCATTTGGCATTTATTTATGGCTGAATGCTGGCTATCAGTGTTTTATACAGGCCTGTTAGGAGGGGAGATCCCCTCTCCCCCCCCAAAAAAAAACCTCAAAATCCCCCTCCCCAAATCCCAGCACTTAACACAAATTTTGCATTGAACTGTGTATTTTCCCCTCCAACCAAGTTGATTCCCCCCCCCCCCCCGAAAGCCTCAATTTTCCTCTCCCCAAAGGCCTGGAGTCTGGATAAAACACTGCTGGTTAAATACCTGCTAAGCTAGTGGCATACCCAGAAATTCACCAGGAAAAATTTACCACTCCAGAAAATTTTTCAGAGTATTGACATTTCTGGCAACACATAACCTGTGTTAACCCTTTACCCGTTCATTTATTTGTAACGTAATGTATAAATGGACAAGTATTCTCGGGGCAAATGGGTAAAGGGTTAATGTTAATGTTTACGGTGACTTTCAGTAAATCTGAGTCGTCTCAACTATTACTGTTTGTGTTCAGCTTACCAAACGACTTCCGCTCATTCGAAATCCAAAACCACGCTTGCAGAAACTGTTTCGCGATTTCTGGCTGTACTGCGTCGTCATGGGATTTGCCACACAGGAATCAGGTATGTTCTGTAAGACGACCTTCGATAAAGAATGCTTGACAAGCTTCTGAATTATGCCCGCTTGTTTAAAGAGTTTTCACTAATCGAGGGCGAGGAAATTCAATTTTAAATTTCAATAGGCATAGTTTTGATAAAATTGCGTTTAAAATGTGTATTAAACTTTTAAAAAGGACTTTTCTGTTCTCTAGAACATTTTCATTTGCAAAAAGTTATATTGATTTTAATCGCTTTGATGTTATAAAACTGATACATTATGCCGTTCAGATATTAGAGATGTAAATATTCCTAGAGATTAAAGGTATTCAGAATATTAATTCCATATTCTTGATGTCTGTTTGAACTCTGAAGACCAAGTTTCTTGCTGTCACAGGCAATTTTATAAAAAAAAGTTTTGTGGGGTAAAGTTGAAATGAGAAACAGTAAATTGCATTGTTTCGGTTTTCTCAGCTGTTTGGCCAGAAGAATGGTACGAAGGCGTATGTCAGATCGCAACAAAATCTCCCCTTCTTATCCTCAAGGAACATCTTCGTTCAGAACTTCAGTACACTTCTGTTCTTAACAGCGACAGCATGACGCCTGTAAGAATACAAGGAGTCGCTCCAAGCTGCGTTTACAAATTTCAATGTCTGTTTCTGTGACATTTTTTGTTTTCATGAAAAGTTTCATTTACTTTCTGGTTAATTTTAGGAATAGCTTAAATAATGGCAAAAAAGATTACATTGGATGTTTTCTTAATTTCGTCGTCTTTGTAGAAGAGAAGTTTTTCTAATGCTTCAGGTCAGGTCTTCGTCCTCCAGCTGTGTCCAGCTATCGACTTTTCCATGACATCTCTCCAAAGTTCTCTGTCCTTTGCTATTTCTTCCTAAGTCATTCGGTGTCTTCCGTCAGTTTTTCCGTTGAGATTCAGCCCTGCCATGTGCAGATCCTCTTCCAGTCCATCCACCCATCGTCTTTTCGGCCTTCCTTTGGATCTTCTCCCCTCTGGTTTGTAGTTGAAAATTCGTTTTGGATTTCTTATTTGTGTAATAAATGCTGCACTGATTCGTTAATTGCTTGCAGGCCGAGCTGACAGAACTAAGGAACAATGTCCTTGGACTTCTGGATTACCCCGCTGAGCTTGTTCCGATCATTAACAAACTGAACTTTGCACAGTGCGCCTACCTGTTGTCTGTCTTCAAACTGGAAACGCTCAGGTTAATTCCTTTGTTCAATATCAATCTAAAGCCTTATTGTGCTCTATTGAACTTATGCAATGTAATGTAACGTTTGTATAGCACCTCTTATATTTCTATTTAGAGGCAGCATGATATCGATCCATATGTCTGCCAAGATGACTTCCATGCAGATAGGCTGCCTAGATGTTTCCCATTGCATGATGGCCTAGACACTGAAAGCAGGCATAGGACAGAGATTGTTTCACTTCTGCTTCTCCCTTTATATATCCTAATTCTTTTGCATCAACCTTTTAATATATCAAACTATGATCTAGTATCAAAATGTGAAATATATTTGCATTTGTCTTTACAACTATTCTTCGGATTTTAAATTGCAATATTAACGATCTTTGGGTTTGATTTTGATACTAATAAACTGTCTGATTGATCGATCAATCGATCGATCGGTTGATTGATTGAAGTTAATTGATTGAGTAGAAAGAAAGTATATGAGACATTTTGTCTTGGTCTCGTCTGCCTGCATGTTTCATTGTGATGGCATTAATTTAGTAATTTCTGACAATGATTGAGTCTGGTTGGGATATATTTTTTTGCTAGCATACTGGACATTTCGTTTGTTGGATTAGTTTACTTGGGAGGCATTTGATAAATTATTGCCAGTTTTCATCAGATTATATCTTTGAATTCTAATTTTATACTGAACATTCTGTTGATAGAGTATTGAACAGCAACGAACCAAATGCTTTTCACGGACTCTTTCTCTACCTCGAAGACAAAATTATAATCAAGGATAAGACAGAAATGTGGAAGTGCATCTCCGTTGTCGCCAACAAGGCGTTCGACATGTTTCTTACAATGAAGGCCGAAATGGTCAGTTTTGCTTTGCGCTGTTCTAACGAATTGCATCATTTGCTCAAAGTCTTATGAAGATACCTCACTGTAAAACATCACTCGTTCCAGGTCATTTGCAGTGTCAGGGCCAAAGACTTTGAATGATCTACCAATAATTAAGACAATTTATATAGCGCAGTAACATAATTAGAGCTAAAGTCAAGAGTGCTTTACAATGGAGTGACTGTTCTCTGACATCCTTTAAGAGAAATCTAAAGACTTATTTGCTTAGAAAATCTTATTCTCTTCTGCTCTAGATTTTTTTCCATTCATTTTTTGTTTTATAACTGTTATTTTATTTATTTTTATTGGACTCTGTAATGTGCCCCTTGCTCCTGACATTTTGGTAATATTGTGCACAAAAAATTGTCAGCTTAGTAGTAGTAGTAGTAGTAATAATAATAATAATAATAATAATAATAATAATAATGGTCTTGAGTTAGAGTGTCACAGGCATTCATATTGCATGTACACATATTTGTAGCCAAAGACCGAAGAGCTGGAGTGTGAGTTGGAAGCAGATGCACAGTTTCTTCTTGTCAAATTTAACCACGTGTTCAGTCGGATTAGACGCGTGGCCGATAAATTTCTTTCGAGTCTCGTTGAGAAGTACGTAGAGTTTTGGTTCTGTGAATGTTTTTTTCTTACCGTGGATTTTGAAACGTGTAAAGTGTTAAATGAGAAGCAGAAATTGTGGATTGGTTGATTATTATTTGTTGGAAATTACCGGTTATTGTGAATGGGAGGCATTAGTCCTGTTCAAGAGTTGCTTTACTAGGCGGTGGAGGGTTCAAAGGCTGGTTTGTTCATGTTGAATTAGTGATTTGTTTTTCGTTTTAAAAAAGATTTCCTACATTACTTTGGAGCGGTCGAGTCTTGAAGACGATGCTTGATATACTTCAGCTGCTCTCCGTCTCACTAGATATGGTACGTTGGTTTTACTTTGTCAAGCAGGGCTGGCAGCCTTAGGCGCAAGCAGTTGCCTAGGGTGCCAAGATCCAGGGGGTGCCAATTCGTGCAATTTTTACCAAGAAATTTAATTGTAATGCCTATTTTCATTTAAATTCAAAATGATTGCTTATGGAGCAGATTAAATAATAATTATTGTTTGATGTCATTACACCCTTTCAAGTTATTTTGATTCAATTTGTATTTCAAACTTTGTAGTAGGCATGCTTTGCGTGAGGCGCCATTTTGGCTAGGGCTGGCCCTGATCTCAAACAATAGTATTCATCTCTTTCAGTTGTGCACTCTTTATTGAAGCTGTCATTTATGAATGGATTGTAGCAAGCTAAATTATAATATTGTCTGATTGTCTTATTCTGAACAAATTCTCAAAGTTGATTTCAAGTAACGTATTTGTGATTCTTTTGACTTCTTGTGAGAATTAAAAACATAAATTGAAGACCTTCCACTGAGGGGAAGTCAATGAGACTGTTGTTCTTTCATGTCGAAGGGGGCATTGCAGCTACTTATTAAAGACAGGAAATTTACTTTAAGATGTTCTGTGTAGATTGATTTTGAGATGAAAGCAGGAGAGCTTTTTGTTTTAGGACCCCAACGAACAGGCTCCAGAGTTTGACGTCCCTGGTACCGTATATAGGCTGCAAGCGATGAACACAATGGTTGATAGAGAAGTAAACAGAATTTATTATTATTATTATTATTATTATTATTATTATTATTATTATTATTATTCAGTGACCAAAGTACAAGAACATTAATAACACTAATAATAATAATTCTTATTATTCTTATTCTTATGTGAAAGTTCTGTGGAAGGTGACTATTATTATTATTATTATTATTATTATTATTATTATTATTATTCAGTGACCAAAGTACAAGAACATTAATAACACTAATAATAATAATTCTTATTATTCTTATTCTTATGTGAAAGTTCTGTGGAAGGTGACTATTATTATTATTATTAATATTATTATTATTATTATTAAGCTGACTATTTCTTCTGTGCCATATTACCGAATGTCCAGAGCAAGGGCACATTGCTGAGTCCAGAAAAAAAATATTATTATGTTTTGTCTCGTTTTTACCAACTAATCCTGCAAAATTTGACTTGGTTGCAATGGTCTCTGGATGTTGACAGGCAAGAGTAGATGTGTCGTGAAGTCTTTTAGAGCAGAATTTTATTTCATTCGGTGTTTTTCTTGTGTGCGTAACTGTTCAAAGTTCATGTTACGTCTGAAAACTCCACGGAAATGAACGTACAATTCATTTCAGCCAGCGTCTAACAGTGTGGTATAAAATTCATTGTGTGCACGCGCGTGTGATGTAATGGATAATTATATATAATTTGTGTACCACCGCCATTTGTAAAGAATACTCGTAGTGACGTTTTTGCGCTGTTTTTGGCAGACGACGGTGAAAGATTTTGCGGCTCGCAGCATCGGCATACTGCAAGAGTCGATGCACTGGGCGCCAAATACGACGCGCTCTCATCTGGTCGAATACCTCTTGACGATGGACAACGCGTCGCGCGGCCTTTACCAGCACAGCGGACTTGCGCTGGCGACGGAGAGCGTACTGAATTACGCCGGTTACAACCGTGGATCCGGTTCTTTGGGGGTGAGACTGTGGCCCATCGATGTTATTCTTTTTTTAAAGGGTAGATTTTTTGATTTGTTTTTGAATATTGGTTGTGGGAGCATGTATAGCGAGCATGAAACGCTTTTATTGTGGTCATTTTTACATGGGCACCAAAAATATTAGCAATGGCAACTTTAGGTACTAGTATTTTGTGTCGGTTATCACGATTTTCCGATACACTTATGTGCATCGATTATTGTTTGTAAGAAACTTTGGCCTGCGTGTCGATATCTGTACAGATATTGATGTTCTGTACATAGTACTTAATCATTTAGATGATTTGTAGTTGGTCATTTTGGCCACTAGTCTGCCTAGCTGGAGGGTAGTAAACTTACTGCAGATAGTGGCTGGGCTGTGCTATTGCTGTGGTAATCTGCTTTTTTAATTTCTCATGTTTGGCCCTCTGGTGTCTATCTTTGACTAAATGCTGGGCTAACAGGGGCTGTGCCATTTGGTTATGACCAACAGCTAAGTTTCTTTCGTCTGTTTCATAGTTTCACTTTTAAACGACTTTCGAACGGTATTCCGCTGAGAAAATTTATTAACGGCACTGAATAAATTATATGCTAATATTTTTCTCGTCCTGCACCTTCACTCGATCCAACTGCAATGTCTACGTTTCTGCATGCTGAGTATATATGATAGTTTTCACTGCATGGTTAGGACTTATAGTTGTTGTTTTTTACTACTGGGCATGCATAGTAATTTCTGTTGAAGGCAGATGCTTTTTTGATTCATTCCACAGTCTACGACATTGATTAACTTATATGGAGACTTTTGATATGGCTTTATAAGACATTTGCTAGTCGGTTTATGCTCTTATTTGTGCCCTTATGAATACACTTGATAGCAATGTGAATTTGTGCCCGCAGGAGTAGCAAAACATGGCCCTACAATGTTTTCGAACCATTTTCATGAGCTGATGACCCTTTTGGTGACCCTTTAGGACATTTTGCACTAGTAAATGGGCCATATCGTCAGACATATGCAGATATGGTGGCATCTGCTACCGTCTGAATTTGGATCTTAAGGAATTTTTCACTTAACTGGGACAAACAAATGCATTATATGTCCTGATTCTCTCAGATCTTTTAGAATAATTCTGCCATGAATGTTGAGGTCAAGTTTTCGCGGCATTAATGGTGAAGGTTAAGGGATTGGTGCTACCGTATTCTTTCTTTGACAAAAGTAGAGGGGGAAAATGATGCCCTATTGTGAAATCCAAGGTTCAGCGCTCGACTCGCTAAATCGTTATAAAGTGATTTGCGGCATTCGTTGCAGTTGAAGCGGTCGAATTCGTCGAAAGACCTCCTTTACAGAAGCAGCTCAAGTAATGATTTGTCTCGCAAACTTAGCAAATCATCTTCATACAAAGATTTGATGAATGCCGCTAATAGGGTACGTAGCACCTCGGAGGGTGTCTCGAGCTCTCACTTGAACACACTTCTGAGCGGCAGTGACCTTTTGCGGAGGTCGTCTTCTTTTTCGGGCAAAAGCTGTCATCGGTTCACTTCTGCTTCCGCTTTGCCCGGTGCTGTTTCTCTTGCTTTGATTTGTTGTTTTCCCGCATGTTTTGTTTCCAGTTTGTCAGTTTGTTCAGAATTTTTTATTATTAATAAATATTGGAGTTGATTGAGTGACAGAATGACTAATTTTGTCATTTTTCATGTTATTTTAAGGCAAATATGAAACTCTTGTTTACTTTAACTGAAAATAACTTATTTACCACCACCCTCCCAATTAGAAAGCATTTGTGTGTGCCACTCAGTTCTAGATAATGTCCACTCACTTTAACATCATCAACTTTAAACAATTTAAACACTCTTTGGCAATTTTTGTCATGCCTATTGCACTGTATAAATTGTCTAGTTAATAATAATAATAATAATAATAATAATAATAATAATAATAATAATAATAATAATAATAATAATAATAATAATAATAATAATAATAATAATAATAATAATAATAATAATATGCTTAACCAACTTGATTGGCATTCAGGGTTTGGAAATTGTTTAAATTTGATGATGTTAAAGTGAGTGGACATTATCTAGAACTGAGTGGCACACACAAATGCTTTCTAATTGGGGGGGTGGGGGTGGTAAATAAGTTATTTTCAGTTAAAGTAAACTTTTTATGTGCCAGTATTCATAATTCTTTATGAAGTTTCTTTGTTACATTTTTTCTGCTATTGAACCCATCTGTAGGAAATTGAATACCCGGTAAACTATAGGTTACAAAAAAATTTTAAAAAAACATTTCTTTACTAAATTTTTTGTCTTTTGTGGGCTTTGATTTTTGTTTTGAATAATTTATTTTATAAATTCTTTTGAAAAATTTCAATTCAAGTGATATAAATTAACCATTTTGGCCAAATGTGTAATTTCTGATTTGTGTTGATCTTTATTCCAGTTTGAATTTCTTCTAAAGTTTTCCATTTTCCTCGGAAAGTAGTGGACATCTTTGGTTCTTGATTAATTTTGTGTTGTCATCTGTTATAAATTTTGGTTTTGAAAGACTGTTTATAAGAATAAGTCAAGAGGAATCAATCTAGTTGTGTTACGATTCTCTGGGATGACTTTTAATATTTTAACCCTTTTGTTACTATGACAACCCTTCCCCTTGTACTGGTGTAAGTGGAATTACAACACAGAACCATCTACATTAGTACATTTAAATACCACTGCCGCGTTCTGGACTGCCTTGCATTATTGATATGCGTGGCCATTCAGCTCAAAGGGTCACAAAGAAGGCTTGGCGTAGGAACCATTTGGACCAAAGAGTCTAGTAGCAAAAGGGTTAAAATAAAAATTTTCTTGGAAATTATTTTGGTATCACCAGCTTGTCCTTAGTTAAAGTTTAGTGCAGAATACAGATGTATCCACATTTAAAAGGGGAAATTGTAGATATAATTGAAGATTTGGGCAGAAACAGCCTTTGCTTATATCCAAGTTTCCACTCTTCTGCTTTGCTTTGCACCTCAAAGCCTTTGCCGCTATAGATTTTGCAGAATAAATTAAGAATATAATCGGAGATGACAGATGGTGTTTTGGCCTTTAGAATCAGAATCAGAATAAATAAGTTTTACTTTTAAGCATCAGTTATTCAGATTCATAGAATTTTTTTAATGAAAACAAAAAGTTTGCAAGAAATACATTGACACCTCAAATGCTTGACGTGTAGGCAGAAATTAAAACTGCTACAGGTATACATGTAAAAGTTTTATAGGACTATTCAATCGATCAATCAAAAAACTTCTATGGCGCCACTATCACAATGCTCAGGGCATCAGCCGATGGCGCTGCACCAAATCCAAGTAGAATTAGAGCCAGGTCAATCCGGAAGATCAGTCAGAACAGGGGGAGCAATCTAAGGGGGGATAAGCCAAGTCATGCGGGTATGTTTTAAGACCGGATCTGAAGTAGCAGTGTCCTGTATGCTGTTCTATGCTATAAACTAGCCTGGTGTAGTTTATGTGGTTGTGTGGATACAATGCATTGGTAATTTTGGATAAGTAATGTAATGTAATGTGACATTTGTATAGCGCCTCTTCTATTTCTACTCAGAGGCGCTCCTAGCATTGGAGTCACAGGGTAAACGCAGACAGGGACATTCGTGTGTCATTCGTGCATCCTGAGAAAAGCGGTGAAAAAGTGGTTTTCAATCGTGCGCAGTGTTGCCAAAATTCATTTTTGGACTCAAAGTTTTGTTCTCAAATGTTGCTCGATTTTTGTATGTAAAACTTCGAATTTTGGTGTTGCACGGTTGTGGCTTCGTAGCAATTCATAGTACAGTATATTTCAAATGACTCCTCGTCTTGCCTTACTTCATCATTACAGCTTATCAGTTAACCCCTTGACTGGGCATTTAACTGTAACTAAATGTAAAATGGACGGATATATCCGGGGTCCCCAGTTAAGGGGTTAAGAATATACGGTAATCTGAAGGCCGGTTATTGTGTTGTCTCTTCATCTTTTGAATAACGTGCTGATTAGAGAAACCTGTTATTTGGTTTTGTTTTCTGAGAGCTGTGAATATTGTGTTTGTTTAAGGTCTTGCCTCTTCTTTTATATACTTAGTTGATTAATCTATGACTATGTTTCATATTCATATTGTTTACTAACCATGTACAGGGTGGTACAAAAAACCGGACTATATTAAATGCAAACCTAAATGTGACTAGTCCGGTTTTTTTTGCGCCACCCTGTAGTGTCGAAAATTATCAGTATTTTGCACTGATTGTTACCAATCATAATACTGGTAGTTCGATTCCTGGCTTTCATGGTTTCAAACAAGATTGTCACTACTGCCGATAGTTTGTGGTTATATGTATAAATTTGAAATGAATCTGTTGATCTTTCAATCACTATGACTAGCTCTGTATAGTTTTTAATGGTTTGACATTTAACTGCCTTTCCCTGTAACTTTATCTATAGAATTTCTTTTTATTCTGAATGTGTGATGATTGAATGAAATCTATATTTAAGTTTTTTTTTCTTCTGCTGTTTGCACCCTTTCTCTTTCTGATTTCAGAGCAGCACCCTTGAAAGACGACCGAAATGTGTCAAGAATGACTCCTCGAACTTTATGGCTAACCTCAGTATTCGCAGTCGATATCTGGGCGAGGTAGAGATCCCATTAAATATGAACAATGATTCTATGACTGTTCTGACGACGTTACAGATTTTCACTTTTTTTTACAGCCATTTCCTTTGAAACAAATGCTGTTTGACTGAAATCTTGAAATCTTGTGCAGTCCTGAAGTGTGATTATTTTTTCGCCGTTAACCAGTTTCGTAGTCTCTTGCAGTGTTTAATCTAGACTCCTGGATTCCGGGGGGGAAACTGAAAAAGCCGGGGGGAAACTGACAAAGCCGGGGGGAATTCTGCTAGGGGCCGCTGTTAGTCCATGTAGTATTCCAAAATTTCCGGGGGAATTTGAAATTTCCGGAGGGAAAAGGGCAATTCCCCCCCCCCGGAAACTGCCTAGATTAAACACTGGTCTCTTGTATGGCCAATTACCTTGCCAGTTACGGACATGAAGGGTGGACTTATATTCAGGATATTAAGAAAAGAATCGAAACATTTGAAATGTGGTGCTACTGTAGGTTATTATGTATTCCCTTGACAGAGCATAGCAGCAATGAAGATGTGTTGAAGACGGTTGACCAAAGCAGACAACTTCTGCATGACGTTGAGAGGAGAAAAGCTGTTTTATCGACACGTCTTGTGTAAATATTTTTGTTGGGGAAAATCTCATTCAAGTGTCTTTACAGATGGGTACTAGTCAAGTGTGAATGCAGAATGAAATATGTAAGGTTGTTGATTCTAGGTGGATGGTATGAAAGTTGTGCTAAATCTCGAAGACTTGACCAACCAGCTCTGCGGTCAGCTTGTGAAGACCGGACCACAACCAGGCAAGTTCATGCAAACGTTTTGCATTTTGTGTTGCATTTTTTGTGTTGCATTTGGAGCTTTTCTTATGCATTGTTTCATTCAAGATTGAAATATCAAATGTATAAATGACTTGCTGAAAAACGTATATAGTAATTTCTATTGCAGGACTGTTGCCAGATACGATGATGATGTTAAATATTCAGAGTGTGATTGTTCCGTGAATTTCGACAGTTTAAATTCCTTCTCTTGTGGAACTTTACGTAGAAAAACTGGATAATTTTTAACTTTTGTATTTTAGGTGAAGGAGAAGAAGAGTTTAAAAGAGCAATGTTTCGAGTAACGGCTCTTCTTGTGTCTTCGAGAAATTCGGACCGTAAGCTTCTCAACATTCTTTGCATGGCTCCAGTTCAGCATTTTACTGAGACAACAATGGAAGCGGCTGTTGCATGCTGGGAATGGCTGCTGGCTGCCAGACAAGACCTCAGTTTGCAGGTAATAATAATAATAATAATAACAATAATAATAATAATAATATTATTATTATTATTACTATTATTATTATAGTTGTTATATTGGTGATAGCAGTACTGGTAGTAGTAGTTGTAATGATAGTGGTGGTAGTAGTAGTAGTAGTAGTAGTAGTAGTAGTAGTAGTAGTAGTAGTAGTAGTAGTAGTAGTAGTAGTAGTAGTAGTAGTAGTAGTGGTAGTGCTTGTAGCGGTTGCAGTAGTTGTAGCAGTAGTATTATCTTGAAAGTTCCATTAGCATGCCATGACATCTTAAAATGTAATGCAAACTAATGGAGATATGGCTTTGGGATTTGAAATGTGAAAATATTTAAAATGCGACCAGTTTTGCTTGGTCATGTGTCGCAGGAGTTTGACTTCAGGAGTTCCAGTAAGTCAGTTCACAGCGCTCTTGTTATGTCACCTGACTCCGGTGTCATTTTAACAATTTCTTTGTTCTGGCTATTGCTGAATTATTTCTTCTTAATAAATTATTGTTGTTATCGAGACAACTTTTACAGCGCAGTGGGCATGGCTAAGGCCAAGGTCAAGGGCGCTTTAACAGACATCACTTGTAAGAATGATTTAGCAGGCGAGTCTTTAAATTCTTCATTGATATCACAGCAGAGTTAGCTTTTTAATGTTCTCAGGCAGTGAGTGCCATTATATGAGATAATGAGATTGCCGCGCGAAGCTGACCCGTTGCCAAACTTTACAGTTTTGGTCACTGATTTGTGAGACTTCATATTTTGTTGTCACAGAAATTGCACTTCCTGTATTGAAAAATTTTCCTAAATATGGTGATGGAGATTTGGAATGTGAAAGGTCTGAATGTTTTGTTCCCATCTGTTGTTGTTGTTGTTGTTGTTGTTGTTGTTGTTGTAGTTTATGCAGGAAATGTCGGTTGCGTGGCAGCGGACTGTCGACACTCAGATGGGATTGTTTATGACGAGCACCGAAGACTCGAATAATTCCGGAGACATGTCGAAAAGGCCGCTTCACATAAACATAATGCCACACAACCTCTGGACCCAGGTGTGCTTTGATCTCATCGAGAATTCATCTTACCTGTCCATAAGAACTGGTCAGATGCATCAGTTAGATTATGATTTAGAATATTATGTATAAAAATGAATGCGAATTATAGATTATTATTATTATTATTGTTATTATTATTATTATTATTATATCTGACAATTTATATAGCCCTATAACAAGGCCTAAGCCTAAATCAAGAGTGCTTCACAACTTAAGGTAGACATAGAGATATGCAGATTATTGAATGAGTGAGATTTTGGATTAAGATATCTTGATGAGTGGATTTTTTGGTGGCTGCAATTTTGACTTGGTTTTGATGTTAGTTTCTGTCGGAAAGAATCGAGATTGCGAAATATTCAAGCAAGGACCAGGTGGACATGCTGGTCTCACTTCTACACAAGTGCTTACCTGTCTACGTTGGCAGGACGCCAAAATTTATGTCATGTCACGTTGCTGCAATTGGTGCCAGGTTTAGGTGAGTGTGTCGTCATCGTCATCGCCATCACTATCATCATCATTCATCATCATCGGGAACAGTGATGTACTGGGATACAAAACGGAACCCTGGAAATTGTTGACTTCATCAGTTCATTGTTAATCTGTGGTTCAGTTTTCATGCATTTAATTAGACAATTAGGGTGGGAAGATTAGCAGAGTGGTAAAAACGTTAGACGATGGAGCAGAAGGTCGCGGGTTCGAGACCCGCAGGAGCCCTAAGGTCGACTCAGCCTTCTTTCGCCAGATGGCGATGGCAACCGAGTAGCGGATTAATCCGCAGAGTAAACAGGCGCGTTGCATGAGAACCCTGGCCCCGTATCGTGTAACTTTCACCAGTCGCCTGGCTAAGGGCCTTGGAAATGGAGATCAGCGCCGCCCTATGCGACTTGAGGTTAGCCTTGAGAGCTCGGGAAGGACTTTGCTTTTAAATTAGACAAACTCGTACAACAAATTTCTAAGCAGTAATACCTATGCGATGTTTTGGGTGCCATGTTGCGCCGATCATGCCTTAATGGCTCAGTTGGTGAAGCATCAGTCCTGCCCACCGTTGACTTGGTTTCAACTTCCAGGCATCTTCACATGCACACCAGCTCCGAGTGGAATATTAATGCGGTCTGCATAGCACTTTAGAACTGATGACCAGTTCATTATAATCAGGGCATTACATAAACGTAAGATATACATTTTTACTAAGTATAGCTCGAGGTCATCTGACAAATTGAAGATGTATTCAATAGATGGCGCCACCCATGACTGCAGACAGTCTGCACTGTTTTGTCACTGCATAATTATTGATTTGGTGCATTTTTGACATATTATTCATCATCATCATCGTCGTCATCGTCGTCATGATAATAGTTCGTGAGGAAGACGGAAATGATTTGGAGCCGTCTTAAAGAGTTGATTGAATCAACAGTTTTTGTTTTTGACATTTGTGCGTCTGGAAATTGTCTTAGGCTGCTGAGTATGGGTCTTTCGCTGCTTCAAGCCGATGTGTTGCCGCACGGAACGGCAAAGAGCGTGTTACGTGAAAGAATCTACGGCAGCACCTTCGATTACTTTAGGTAATGTGGTCATGATCTCATTATTGAATATTGCAAATGATGTTTACTACTATGCTGTAGGTTCTTATGTGCAGTTTACTGCTTGCACTGTAGACTTTGGCCAATTGTTTAGTAGCTAATATAATTTTTTGACCAGGTGTTGTTGTTTGGTTGGACCAGGTTTTCCAAAAATAAGCTCGGCATTTAGTTTTTCTTATGCAGTGTTGTGCTTTTAGTTTTTATTTAACCCCTTAACTGGGGATCCTGGATATATCCGTCCATTTTACATTGAGTTACAGTTAAATACACGGTTAAGGAGTTATTAACTTAACAGTTGAATTTCTGAATTTCCAATTGCTTTTTTTCTATGAACTGAGAGGTGTTTTTGCAGCAATGGGCCGATGTATCCCACCCAGAAGGGAAGTCAACTTCGAGAGGACATCATCGCACTTGTGAAATTCTGGCACAGCATGCACTCGGACAAGAAATATCTCAGAACCAGTGATATTGTAGTTGGAGGTTATTAACCAGCCTTCTTACTTACTTTCGTCTTTTATTTCAAAGCTTTGCATATACTGGCAAATATTGGCATCCCCTATATCAGTGGCAATGTATAGATCTCTAATGTTGTCCCTGCTTAAATATATAGGTTGCCATTTTTGAAGGTTCAAATCCTATATCCCAGAATTTTAATTTTAATTGTATTCAAAAAAGGTTGTTGGCTACTGAAATACTTTTCCGATAACTTTGGCTGTTATTTCCTTTTTCCTGTTCTATTCTTCAGCCATCCTCGATGCAAGGCTGGGCTATGCTATGTATCTCATCTCTCCATTTCTGTCGCTCTTCTGTTTTCCGAATCGTGCTTTGAAACGAGAGTCCAATCCGTGTTGTTATGTTATGTTGTGTTATTAAGTGTCCAGCTTTCCGAGCAATATGTTACAACTGGCCAAACTAGTGATTTCCATAATCTGTTCTCTGTGTTACTTTGTAGATTATGACTACTGCATAGTTTCAGTAACACTGTGTTGACTTCTCTTCCTTTATTCGGTCTTCCTCGAATCTCCATTGAGCATTTGCATGAATGAGTGAGCATAGATATTGGAATGATGTGACATTTTCTAGTGGCAGCCCGTTTGCAGTTAGATTGCTTAAAATAAGCATTTGTCTGCAATTTTCCAAGATGTTTCCAGACTTCTCTGAATTCTGCCATCATTTTTCTCAAGTACCTACGAGCAACAAAGCTTGTGTCAGAATGTCAATTCACAATGTTATTTCAACAGGATCTCCGTTAAAACAGATGAACGAATTACTTCTATTTATGTATTTGAGCCAGAATGTTAATTCGTTTTCTGGTAGATGGATCTTCATTGTCTTTTAGTTTGTTTTTATGGCAGTGCAGTGTCTTGGTTCAGTAAATAATTTGATTGGTTTGAAGCTTCTAAAAATACTTACGACTTGAAGCATTTTTCAGGATATGCCTCACAGTGTGGATGACTCTTCGTTTGATATGTAACAGTAATATAGTAACACTCAAGTCAGTTGTCACAACATTGCACCTGAATAATTGATTATTGATTGATTGATTGAATATTTTAGACATCAGTAACGATGCGCCATCCAACGTACTCACTCTCAATCAAGGCGGTACCGATTTCGGCCGCACCAGCGACACGCTGCCATTGAGCAGCTCAAGCATGAGGTCGCAGAGTTGGATAAACACCCTGTCGACCGCGTCGACGATGTCGAAACGATCTTCGGGGGGAGGCGCGAGTGAGTGCTCCTCCTATTCTGATTACGAGACAGTTTCGACGTCGCGCTTGAATCGTACCATTGTTGCCGGGTTTTTTTTAGTTGGGACAGCGATTGCCTTGTGACCAAGTGTTGCTTTCTGCTACTCAACTTATGAATAACGATACTTTGTGGAAGGGTGGGACAGGGCCTTTTTTTAGTGTGCAGTGATACACAAAATGTGCAGTGATAAATTGAAAATGTGCAGTGGTAAGCTGGCAATTTTCTGTGCTTTGTGCAGTGTGGTCAATTTTCCCGATGACCTTTTTTTTACTTGTTTATTTATGTGGCTGTCCACAAATTTTCTGAGTTTAGTGCAGTGATAAATGTTCCTTTAAAAGGCTCTGAAGTGGAGGGGGTGACGGTGGTGGCAGTTCCATGTTTCCCATTATTTTGAAGGGGAGGACCGTTAGCATTTTGTGTCAACTTAAAACATAATGCCAACTAATGGAACAATGTCTTTGGGATTTGAAGCATGATGATGTTCTGTGCTGTTCTTTTCTATGTTGCCAATGTTTATCATTTGATTATAGTTATGTTTTGGTGTTATTTTGTGGGAAATAGTGATTGACCTTGAGGCTTTTCTTGCCTCTCTGTATTCTATGTTGTGTCTGTATTCTATGTTGTGTCTGTGTTCTATGTCGTGTCTGTATTCTATGTTGTGTCTGTATTCTATGTTGTGATTTTCGTTTTGCCCTAAGGTCACAGGAGAGTTGAAAAAAGTGCGACGACGTTCGTAAAAGATTACATCAAGAAGAGAAATCTGATACTTTCGCTGGTCGTAAGTAGACATTTCATTAACCTGTCCATTCTTGTTATTTATCATCCAAACTCTGTGATTTATTTTATCAATAGGTAAGAAGGTCAGCCTGGGGCAAAATGATGTCAGCTTTTTTAAGGAAATATTTCTGTTATTATTATTATTATTATTATTATTATTATTATTATTATTATTATTATTATCTCTACAATTTCTATAGCGCTATAACATAGCTTGTTGCCAAAAGCAAGAGCACTTTACATAAATTGAAATGAAATGTTAAATAGATATGTCTTCAGCACAACTGAGAACTGTTCAAAGGAGGTAGCAGATGATTTATTCACATAATATGTGAATTATGTTAATTAATTAAAATAATTTCTGTGAAAAGTTCTAGTTCAATCATACGTCATCCAAGAGGGGCTTAAAAGATTTTCACTTGTAGTCTTAGCATGACATTGATTTCTGCCCCAGGCAAACGAATTGGAAAGACTTGCCACTTGGTATAACCCGCTGTCTCTCCCCGAGAGAGCCATACCGGGGGAAGACACAATCAGCACCTGGAGAAACAATTCCGTTTCGGAGAAGCAATACAGGGAGATGGCGCGTCTCGCGTGGGAAATATCACCACAGTTGGCCATTTTTCTACCTGCCAGGTATTGTTGGTTTAAGTAGGCAAATGATAGGCTAGTATTTAAGTATTTAACCCCTTAACTGGGCAACTTTTTGTAACTCAATGTAAAATGGACGAGCGTTACTCGGGGCACCCAGTTAAGGGGTTAAGTAACGTCTTATTATGAGTATTATCTCTTAATATTAGTTATTGATTAGTATTTATGTCTTAGTAATATATATTGGTATTATATCTTAGTATTGTCTGTTAATAAATTTCTGCAGAAGTGTATTATTTAATGAGAATATGTTGGTTAATAACATGAAAGCTGTAACCTTATAGGCTCTGCTGCAGAAAGAAAAGAGTTTGCTGGTTCGATTCTCGTGTGAAATCTCATGTTGAATATTTTTCCGCTTGTTCTCCGATATGATATGACTTTTAGTCGGTGAATTGAATAACTGTTTTGTGTCATTTGTATTTGCGCTTTTAGGTTTAAGAATTCGGAGGCGCTAGTGAGAGAAGTCACTCGTCTCGTACGGCTGAATCCTTGCGCTGTACAGCACATACCAAGCGCCATCAACTTCCTAGTCACCGTACACAGCATCGAGGCCGATGCACCGGAGGTTGGTATAACTTAAGTTCAAGTTGTTTTGTGCGTCTTGGTCTCTCATTTTCTGCGCATTTTCTTTGCACGTGTATAAGAGAAAGTAGTTATATGCTCTAATTCTGCACCCATTTGAGTAAGCATTGTTCCTAGAAAAGTATATGGATGAACCATGCAGATATAATTTAACTCCCAGGCGCTATATTAATGTCTTTTTTTCTGCAATGTTGTGCCTCAAAACAGTTTTCAGTCTTGTAGCTTTCAAACATGTGTTGCCGCACAAGCATTGTGACCATGCCAGTGGCGTAGCCAGGATTTCCGGAAGGGGGGTTTTTGGATTTTGGTTGTGACCAGACACCAACTTTTTGAAAAAGTTTTTTTTAAAAACCTTATCTCCAGTTTTTTCCTCACAAGCCAAAAAACGTCTGCGCCTCTTAAGCACCATTACATTCTCTGCCCGGGGGTTGACCCCAAAATCACCTCAAAAAATAAAAAAAATGCATTGAGACTCATTAAAAATATTTCATTTTCTGCAGCCAAGGAGGTTTTAACCCTAAAAACCCCTCTTGGCTAAGCTACTTGACCATACCATTTTTTTATGGAATGTATAGCATTGTTTCGTGTGATTTCGAGAAGCGTATTGCACTTGCATTATATGCATGAAACGGCAGTGTTCATCTGTATAATAATTTAATTGATTTTCTGTTTTTTTTTCTTAAAACGCAGTTGACTCACATGTTGACGTGGGCTCCGGTCTCTCCGGTCATTGCGCTGTCGTACTTTTCTCGGCAGTATCCACCGCATCCGATCACGGCGCAGTACGCCGTTCGAGTGCTGAAGATGCAGACACCGGTAATGAGCTGCTTCTTCTTCTGCCTCAATTGGTCAATCGGTCAATATGTCGATCAGTTCTGCATGTGTAATCAAGATCGATAGCTGAAAGTACTTGAGATTCGGGTCACTTATATTTTTGCTCATTTCAGCGATGTTTGTTGTTACATTTTGTGACACCGTCACTCTGAAGTTACCCTCTTTGGAATTGTCTTTATATAGCAATTGAAGATTGAAAAATGCTTCCTCTTTCTGTTGTTAGTCGCACAGGTCTGAAGCAATTTTTAAAAATGGGTTTGATGATTATCTTAAATAGAAATTGTTGAAATTTATTTGTTTTTTGACTACAAGGATTATGAAAGGTAAAGTAGGTCTTCAGTTTGAGTTTTTCATATCACAATTAAATAAAAATTCTTATCTGGTTTGGTGGTGTTGGTAGAGTTTGCTGAAGTCCTGATGATTATACATTCTGCGAGATAATCCATGGGATACTTGCTTATATGGCCATGGTTGTTATTGTTGTGACATATTATGTACAAGTTCTTGTTTAACTTTGTGTGCAGGAAACGCTACTTCTGTACGTTCCGCAGCTTGTTCAGGCTGTGCGATACGATACGGTTGGTCGGATTTCTATTATATAATTAAAAATTTTCACAATTGTATTTAGTTATAGATTTTATGTAAAAAATTGACAGTGATTACTTTACAGGTTTTGGACTATAAGTTTGTTTAACTTATGTTTTACCCGGCATTCAAATGAGCTTCTATTGATTGAAGATTTTCATTTACAAAGTCTAGCAGATTGTCGCATCTTTCAAAATCAGGCCTACGCCAATGTTTATGTACACACTAGTGAGTGATAACTAAGCTAACTCACTTCAATGCATTTCTATGGCCATTTTAAGGTAATAAAGTAATGTAGTAAAGGGATTATATACTGTAGTGTCTCTTATATTACTACTCAGATGCACTAAAGTTGTTAGTAGTAGTAGTAGTAGTAGTAGTAGTAGTAGTAGTAGTAGTAGTAGTAGTAATAATAGTAGTGGTATTATTATTATTATTATTATTATTATTATTATTATTATTATTATTATTATTATCATCATCATCATCATCATCATCATCGTTATTGCGTTTCATTTGTCTTATAAGGATTTCTTCAATTGTTGTGAGCTGTAATCTCTAAATGTAGACGCTTTGTTAGTTAATCAGTATTGTTGCATGTGGTTGTTGTTACACGATTTGTGTCGTAATTTTTTTTCCAGATGGGTTATGTGACCGAGTTTATTCTCTGGTCGGCTAGCCAGTCGCCCATCTTGGCCCATCAGCTTATCTGGAACATGAAGACCAACATCTTTAAGGACGAAGAAAGCAAATTTTATGATGGTCAGTGATCCTCTGAGCATAATGTTTCACCAGATTGCTTTTATTTATCCTGTGTTCGTACTAGCTATTTGATTTTTTAAATTTTTTTATTTATTTCCTTTCATCTTCCAAATCAAAAGCAAATCCAACGTCACAATATTAAAATAACAGAATAGCAAACTGCTTAGCTAATAAACTACAGATATGTAAAAGATTTAACTCAAATAAAGAGAAAAAAGAAACTTTAATTATTATTTAGCCAAAAAACTGGTGAAAAAACATATTATAAGAGGCATTTCTGATAACATGATAGACTTGTTTTCGGTGATGGTCTGGTCTGTTTTAGAATTTCGTTTGAGTATTTATTCGAACATCTTAGATTCTGTTTCTTACAGATCAGATCGGAGTTCAGCTTGAAAATATCATCGAGCAAATCAAGAAAGCACTGTCGGGACCAGCGCTGAGCTTTTACGAACGAGAGTTTGAATTCTTTCGTCAAATCACCGATATTTCTGGCCACATCAAGTGAGCAACTGTCTTTCTAAAATGAAATCACCAAATGTATGGTATCAGGTTATTTGCTCACAAATAGGGGGCGGAAGATGGCAGAGTGGGTTACGTGCTGGAGCGGTAGGCTGGCTGGAGCAAGGTTCAAGCCCTGATAGCGCCCCTAGTGGCTTTCACACAGGCAGTAATGCCTCCTAAGCCACTTTAAACCATGCTATAGTATAACACTCCTTGCATGACGTCTTAGGGACCATCCATATATTACATACGAAATGCCTCCTAAGCCACTTTAAATCACGCTATAGTATAACTTTGCTTGCATGACGCCTTAGGGACCATCCATACATTACATACGAAATGCCTCCTAAGCCACTTTAAATCATGCTGTAGTATAACACTGCTTGCATGACGCCTTAGAGACCATCCATATATTACATATGAAATGCCTCCTAAGCCACTTTAAATCATGCTATAGTATAACACTGCTTGCATGACGCCTTAGGGACCATCCATATATTACATACGAAATGCCTCCTAAGCCACTTTAAATCACGCTATAGTATAACACTGCTTGCGTGACGCCTTAGGGGCCATCCATATATTACATACAAAATGCCTCCTAAGCCACTTTAAATCACACTATAGTATAACACTGCTTGCCTGACGCCTTAGGGACCATCCATATATTACATACGAAATGCCTCTTAAGCCACTTTAAATCATGCTATAGATGCATTATTGATGTGGATTATTTGCTGAAACAGAAGACTTCTGAAGTAGCTTGATCTTGCTTTCAGTCAAATGTATTTTTAAGTATTCATGTGGGTCTGATTTTTGTTTTGAGTTTATTTGTTGTTACATATTCTGTTTGTCTTTGAGTGATTGTTGTGTATGTGTGCCTGTCCCTGTTGGCTGAAAGAGTTATCTGGGATACTATTTCACGATATAGCACCTGTCAACCTTCTATGCATTCAGACAGTTTCCCAAAGGAGAAGAGAGAAAGAAGTCGTGTCTTGAGGCCCTCGGTCAGGTACCACTTCAACCTGGATGCTACCTCCCATCCAATCCTGAAGCTGTGGTCACCGGGATTGACTACAAGTCTGGAACTCCGATGCAGAGGTCAGCTTTGGTCAAATGTTTATGTCTTGAGAAATACTGAATTAATAAGGTGTTTGTGTTGGCATTTTCTACAGGGTGGTGCAAAAAAACGGACTATATTAAATGCAAACCTGTTACCCAAATGTGACTAGTCCGGTTTTTTAATGCGCCACCCTGTATATCTGTAGAAATTAAAGACTACCTGTATTTGGCCAAATCCTTTGTTTGACTGGTATAAATTGACACCTCTTGATCTGAGCGCAGTGTGCCTTTCCTTCTTCTTTTCTTCCTTCGCTCTTCTTTCACTTTTCCTGCTCCCACTTTTGGTGACCTTATGAATGAGTTCAGGTTTCAAATGCTGATTATGCTTGGTTCTGTTTTACACCAAGCTATGATAATATTGATACTTAGAATTTGCAGATTAATAGAGGGGAGCTTTGCATCCACCGTCTGTCTTTGTGGTTTCTTTGTGCCCGTGCTTTTGGAAATACTTGACAGCTGTACGGAAATCAGTTGCATCGTTTTGTATCTTTAGTGCCGCAAAGGCGCCGTTTCTCGCCCGTTTTAAGGTCCGCCGTTGCCGAGTGAAAGAACTGGAAGCCATTGGAATGTCCGACAATCCGGAGCAGGCGCTTTCGAAAATGTTGCCGCAGCACAAAAAAGGTGATGGAGGAAAGTCAGTCCATGCTGATTCGGACATCAGTAGCGAATGCATGATCGCCTGCATCTTTAAAGTCGGAGATGACGTGCGTCAGGTACGATCTGTTTATTTTACACGGTAAATTTTACACTTATTTTCCTTTACACTGTAAATTTTATGCTGTAAATTTACCACCTATTTAATTGTATACTGTAAATTTCCACGTTGTAATTTTGTGTTTACATTTATTTTAGTTTACATTGTAAATTTACATTACATTATAGAAGATTATACCTTACAGTGCCAATTACTGATTCATATTCATGACTGCCATCATCCTGTCTGTGTGTGTATAGTCTATTCAGCATATTGCATAGTCTACTGTTTGCTGGATCGTTTTATTGATGCGGTATTTTTGAATTACTTGAATCAATACAGAAAGGAAGACTGAAATAGTTTGGTCATGTTGAAAGAATGAAGGAAGAAAAGACTACCAAAGAAAGCACTTATACAACTATGTTGACGGGAAAAGGAGAAAAGTAAGACCAAGAAAAACATGGATAGAAAACTTAAAAGAGGATGCTGAAGAAATGCAAATGAACTTCATGCAAATGACCAGGGCAGCAAGAGACAGACAGAAGTGGAAGGAACTCATTCAGACTCATTGTCCGGCCCAAGAGGGTACAACGGAAGGAAGGAAAGAAAGAAGAAGAATTCTGAATTGTTAATTTGCTGGTAATGGCATTAGTCTTTGGTATGATTTCATGTGATTGAATAAACAGTCTTGGAATGCGTGTGTGTGTTATGTAAGGAAGACAATTGGCATTCCTGTGTTTTGTAGGACATGCTGGCACTTCAGGTGATCGCCCTTTTCAAGGATGTTGTCCAGGAAGTTGGCCTTGAACTTTACCTGGTACCCTACCGTGTTGTTGCTACTGCACCAGGGGTAAGTTGTTGATTGTCTTGATGTTTTCCACATCTGAGATGACGTGATGTTTATCAAATCATTTATATTTTAAATTTTAGGAATTATTTTTTTATTGTCATGTAGGTGTTTAGATATGGTCAAACTCAATTAATGTCACTAGATCAATACCTACAGTAATTACCTGGTATTATTGCAGACATGTCAGTGGTAGAAGTGTGGCTGGCATAAAACATTGTATGGCATTTAGAGTGTTGAAATTAAATGAGTTTGACTGTAATACATGATACTACTTGAAGCTATTGATTGCCTGATAATTTCTAAAATTTGCCACTGCAGTGCGGTGTGATCGAATGTGTACCGGACAGTAAGTCACGTGATCAGATTGGCCGACAAACAGACATCGGAATGTACGAATACTTTATCACGAAATACGGAGATGAATCATCACCTTCGTTCCAAGCAGTAAGTCGTCGTTTACTGGAAGTTAAACAGCTTAATCTTTTCATAATTTTCAATTTTGTATTTTTTCATCATCTATGGTCTGTACCTTTGATATTTGAATTTTGTATTGTACCAGAGGCATAGGTAGGGTGTCCGGCGCCCGGGGTCAAAACATACTGGTGGCGCCCCTCAACTTCCAAAAATCCTGACAAGCAAAAAATGGTTGTCACTTATTTCGCTTGGTTAAGTTAGTTATATGAGTGCGAACGGCCTATGCAACTATATTGATCTTTTTTGTTTGCTTTTTTCCTTTTTTTGCTATCTTAAACCAAAGTTGTTGCCAGGGGACATACGTGCCCCTCCTGCCCCCTTCCTATGCCTCTGTATTGTACTAAAAATGATGAAGTGCTCCCAGTGATAAGCCTCAATTCATTTTAGTGAATTTTGGTGGAAATCCAACCTTATGAGTATTTATGAATCCAACTGTGTTCATGTCGTATAAGCAATGCTTCCATTTCGATCATTAATGGTCCTTGAAATTGCAAGAAAACTTTACCTTTATGCTGCATTGTGAATTGACTGATTAAACGTTGAAAATCTACAAGCAGGCAGCTGTGTGATACAAACACAGTACAAGGCTCATTAACCCCTTTACTGGCCATTTATTTGTAACGTAATGTAAAATGGACACGTATGTGCATCACAGCCGGTAAAAGGGGTTAAGGCTTTGCAGGATGATAAATGATGAGCTGAGTTGAAGTGTAGCAGATGGATGGCTGTTAGTAAATTGATGAATACAGTATATGAGGATTAAATTGTCTAATGTTAATTCAT
The DNA here is from genome assembly GCA_018105865.1 of Metaphire vulgaris. Taxonomy (NCBI): domain Eukaryota; kingdom Metazoa; phylum Annelida; class Clitellata; order Crassiclitellata; family Megascolecidae; genus Metaphire; species Metaphire vulgaris. The sequence goes on from CM030846.1 coordinate 14,652,530, forward strand.
TATTGCCAAATATGTGATGGATTTGCAAATTGGCAGATCAGTGAGATTGCCCAAATGCTGTTATTATCATTATTTTTATTATTGTTGTCATTGTTGTTAATGATAATAATATTATAGACCTACTACTTGCAGCAGCAGCAGTAGCGTAGCAGCAGTAGTAGTAGTAGTAGTAGTAGTAGTAGTAGTAGTAGTAGTAGTAGTAGTAGTAGCAACAGCAGTAGCTGTAGTAGCAGTAGTATGGTAGTAGTTTGTAATATCAAGAACTAGTGTACATTACAGAGTCTAGCTGTACAGAAATAACAATAATATAATCTTATGAGAAATGAGAAAATGAAATAAATAAGATTCAATTTATGGCATGACATGACTTTTATTATGGCATGCTTATAAGAGTGTTAGATGTCATGTGCCAGCATGGTTCCAGTATCACAGTGCCAATAAGAGAGAGGATTTGTAAAAAAAGTTACAATATTTTGCATGAATTGAAGAAAATTGCATGAAGATGAATTGAATGAATTGAATTCTGCTGTATGCCTAAGAAGTACTCTGCTATTTAAATTGTGTAGCAAATATATATATATATATATATATATATGTAAATATGTGATACAAATATATATATGTGTAAAATATATATGATGTAAAATGCTCTTGACTTTAGCCTTAGCTATGCTATAGCGTTTCATAAATTATCTATGTAATAATAATAATAATAATAATAATAATAATAATAATAATAATAATAATAATAATAATAATAATAATATAAAAGATCTGTACAGAATTTTCATCCAGTTAAATGACAACACTTACTCTTGGGCTTCTTATTGTGTTCAAGAACTACTCTGCATCTTTGACATAGAATGTTGTTAACCCCTTAACCGTGTACTTAACTGTAACTCAATGTAAAATGGACGGATATATTCGGGATCCTCAGTTAAGGGGTTAAAGAGAAAGAGTTGTTTTCGTCGAAGAGGCAGTGTTTATCATCTGCAGTTTTAGAAGTGGGACCAGATTCGTGATGCTAATAGTTGTGTTTATGTTTTGAGGATTGGCAGATGTGTTGTTCTTCTGTGCGTAGGCCCGTCGCAATTTCATACGGAGTATGGCCGGCTACAGCATACTTACTTTCCTACTTCAAATCAAAGACAGACATAACGGGAACATCATGTTGGACAGCCACGGGCACATTGTTCACATCGGTAAATCATACCAACTTTTGTGTGTGTGTGTGTGTGTGTGCATGTGTGCGTGCATGTGTAAGCATATGTGAACTCAATTACGTAAGCTTCTTACTCAGTAATTACGCATCTGTATAAATAAATGTGAATGCTTGCATGTGTTTAAGTGGATTAAGCAAGTAGTTAAATGTACCGTATATTCTTTTAGATTGGTTGATCTGCTTGTAGCCTAGTGTGCAGCCAAGTGTGCTTGTTGGTACTTGCACAGTATTGTGTGTATGTGTGTATGTATGTGTATGCATGTATGTATGTGCATGCATGCACAAAATCTTGGCTCTGATATGGATATTGGCATGAAATACACTTGTGTGGAAGTACAGTAGTGTTTGTATTGGTTTGCTTCAAGTATATTTCTTTTTGTAGTAATATTTTAATACCAATTTTTTAATGTGAATATCTTTAGTGTGTAATTATTTCCACTAAACATCACATGATCTTGTGGAAGTTGATCATTTCTTATTGCATAATCTGAATTTCTATATTGTCTCGTTAGCTCGGGATTTTTTAAATATCGTTTTTAGCCTAGTTTTTCAAATTTCTTTTCTATTTAAGGTTCAGTTATGGCTTTCACTTACTGCTTAACAGTGCTTATTGAGTTTTTGGTTATTTTCGACAGTTTGTGACATGTTGCCTGTTTTGCTGTAGACTTTGGCTTCATGTTCGAGAGCTCTCCCGGTGGTAACATGGGCTGGGAGCCAGACTTCAAGCTTGACGATGAAATGGTGCTGATCATGGGTGCGAGTGTTGACGCTGCGCCATACAAATGGTTCCAGGAGCTCTGTGTCCAAGGCTATCTTGCGATTAGGTCAGCGTCAACTCACGTGTGGCAAAAAAATTGATTTTTGCAGCAATGGTTGGAACATTTCATAGTAAAATTCAGCTTAAAATACTATATAGTATATAGGGTCTGTTCGGATTTACATCCCCCCCCCCCCCAACCAAGAAATCCTGGAACCGTGACTGTGTATATAACATCAGATTATGAATTGACTGAGAATTTGGGAAAGATGAAGGTAGCAGCTGGATTGATAATAGCAATGGTGTCATTATTGTGCACTTTTATAGCACTATTTCTAATACTCTGAAGTATCAATTGATAGTCCTCCAGTTCCAAACAGCAAAAGCACAGGTTGATTCCAGTTTACATAAAGGAATGGATTGGATTGGATTGGATTGACCATCCATTGTGCTGCATGTGTAGCTCAGCAAAGAAACTGACCACAAGCCCATGGACAAACAGGACAGTTTTCAAATTTCACTCTTTGCCGATCGGTATCGGTGATACAGAAATGAAAGGAGCATTTGAGTGCAGCGATGATCATGATGATGATTAACTTATCTTTGAGGAATGCTGCTAAAATACTTGTTTACTTTTGAACATTACCGAGGTCTTGTCATGAAGTTTCACATATTCTGTGTTGGTAGTCTTTCTGCATGGTGGTGCTATATAAATTATTATTATTGCTATATTACTGTATTATTATTATTATTATTATTATTATTATTATTATTATTATTATGTGAAAGTTCTGTGGAAGGTGACTGTGTTAAATGTCTGGAGTGTTATTATTACTATTATTGTTATTATTATTATTATTATTGTTATTATTATTATTATTATTATTATTATTGTTACACGAGATAAAATGCAGAACATAGATGGATCATGTAATGAAGTAGATTTTCCCTTATTGTTAGACAACATCGAGAGGCAATAATTTCTCTCGTTTCGCTGATGCTCGACACTGGCCTTCCGTGCTTCCGAGGCCGAACAATTAAGCAACTGCGTTCGCGGTTCATGCCGACCGCCACCGAGAAGGAGGCCGCACAGTACATGCTGAAGATCATCTACAACTGCTCGCAGTCGTTCCGAGGAAAAACCTACGACATGATCCAGTACCTGCAGAACCAGATTCCGTACTAGAACGAGCTTTTTCTTGTTAGCAATTCGTTGGCAAGTTGATGTCTCTATGTTCTGATGATGTATGTTGTGATTTATTTTTGCTTGCCGATTATATATGCCAGATTGGGATCAACGTTGTTAATTGTGGTTGGGTTTTAAATGTTTTTTGTTCGAGTGCGTTTTTTTTCTTCTACGGCACGTTACCGGAGTCGGGGCGAAACGTTGCAGTTTTAAGACATTTTGTTGATTTTCTTTTATCTACAAAGCGGCGAGAAATGCCAACTTGTGGTTTTTAAATGTTACTCAAGAAAAATGTTGCGAAAATACAGACGTTTGTGCGACGTTTTTGACCGCGCTGCTTGAATTCCACGACTGCGTTGAAACTCGGTGGCCGAGTTCCCCGCGCAGACGATTGCAGATTTAACTTGCAGAAGATTTACAACTCCAGTGAAGCCCTTGAACAAATAAATATTCATTGACAGTTCCTGAAATTTCGTACGATTTTTTTTCATTGCTGTGTTTTGGTGAAGTTTTTTTCTTGAGTCCAACACAACTCTGTAGCTTGATGATGCTAGTGTTTTAATAAATTTTTATGCGTTTGTTATTATTATTATTATTATTATTATTATTATTTTGGGGCCGGAAGTTAGTAGAGTGGTAACAACATTGGGTGAGGGAGCAGGAGGTCGCGGGTTCGAGTCCCGCAGGAGCCCTAAAGGTCGACTCGGCCTTTTTCTTGGTGGTAAAATGAGGAGCAGTGGTAAAAATCCCTGCAATAAGTCAAACAGGTGCGCTATACGATACACTAACCCCGTATCCGTGGCATTGTACGCCTGGCTGAGGGCTATAGCAACGGAGGTCAGCGTCGCCCTATGAACCCGTGGGGCTCGGGAAGGACTTTGACTTTTTTGTGATTATTATTATTATTATTATTATTATTATTAGTTGCTTGCTTGCCTGTGAATATATCAAAAGGTTGGGCAGTTATGCAGAGACAGTAAGTAAGATGTTTTGATATTAATTTGTATATCGGTCCTGTGGTTGTTCTCTTTCGTTTCTTGGCAAATAGTTTCTTCTTGGTGTCGTTATTACATTGTCACCGGTTGTTCAGTTCTTTAGTGCAACTGGTTTTTTTTTCTTCTCAGTATGGTCAGATTCTTCGTTGATGCAGTAAGCAGCACGTTACTGAATTGTAGCTAATATTTACATGTGCTAGTGTTGCCTGACCCGTGAAGTAGCCTAGGTAGGAGATGCAAAAGTATTTGTAAATTCTTTACGTGTACTACTGACTGTTTTGTCAGTCATCGCACTGTGAAGTAGGCTGAGTAGGAATTACAGGAGTATTTGTAAATTCTTTACGTGTACTACTGCCTGTTGTCAGTCATCGCACTGTGAAGTAGGCTGAGTAGGAATTACAGGAGTATTTGTAAATTCTCTGTAACTATCTGGCAGATGTAGCTGTATGTTTACGATGTGATTAGCTTATTAATGTAATTAAAATCTGTTGATATAGACACATTGACTTGTTGCTTTGTAACAAACTGCAACCATGCAACCTAAGTTTGTATATCAGTGCGTGTAGGCGATAAAGAATCCTGGGCTCTGTACCGCCACCCCACTTAAAGGAGAAATATTTTTAGCATTTGGTATAGATTCATTGCATTTTTCCCTACGGTTGGAACCCCGTCCCCTCCCCAGTTTAGAAACTGAAAGCCCAGGATTTTGGCATGTTAATATTGTGCCAATGACCTAATATTTTTCTCTGCTTTGTCAGTAGAATTTGACCGATTTTATTTTATTTTCCCCCAAACGCCGACAATTTAGAACCGTTCTCCGATTAAAATAAAATTTCTGGCTTGGCTATCTTTGTATGCGCAACCAGGGTAACATTTTAATTGTGTGTGTTTGAGAGAGAGTGAGTGAGTCAGTGAGTGAAGTGAGTGAGTAAGAGAGTGAGTGAGTGAGTGAGTGAGTGAGTGAGCAGTGTTTATTCAAGGCCTTCTCTGGGGGAATTCCCCAGTTTGAAATTTTCCCTCCCCAAATTTGACATTTAAACTCCCCCAATGTCTAGGTGGCTAGAATAAACACGAGTGAGTGAGTGAGTGCGTGGGTTGTAATTCCGCTTAGATGGAATTTGAAGCCTGATTCTGTTTTCAAATTGTACGGACCATCTGCTTCTGGCGGAGAGAGAAAGGCAGAGAGAGAGAGAGATGCACGAGTCTAGCAGAGCAGCAGCAACAGTGAGCGCTCGATTTGCTCCCGATCTCGCAACCCTCAGTCAAGATATGCACCCACCAACCCACCCACCCGCCAGAGCACGCACCTCCTTCATGCTTTCGTTCTTGCTCTTCATCTCAATCGCTCCTAAGATGAAATTCGCTCCTAAGATGAAATTCTCTCGCGAGATCCACAATCAGAGTCAGATTTCACGGACTATCATATCTTCTCCCTCACTTGGGGCTGAGTAGGCCTCTATGCTTGTCTAGACCTCTATAGGTCTACGGACCGACGCAATGGTCGTAAACAAATAAAAGTTAAGTGTGCAGTATCCTCGTGTCTGTTTGTCTGTACAGTTCATAATTTTGATTAAACTCATTAGAAATGCACGCTGTTTGTTGATGAAACAGTGTTTTATCCAAACTCCAGACCTTTGGGAGGGAACTGACTTGGCTGGAGAGGGAAGAGACTTAGTTCAGTGCGAAAATTCGTGTCAGTGCTGGGATTTGGGGGATTTTTGTAGTTTTGGGAAAAAATCTTCCCCTTCCCTCCCCACCAGACCTGGATAAAACACTGAACTGAAAGACACCCCCCCTCTTAAGACGGCTCATCCATCGATCAACTTACTAGTGATTTTAAAAAATACTCGACAGAGACTTTAATCTTGACTAGAAAGATGCTCGCTTCGCTCGCTTCGCTCGCTTCGCTCGCAGTGCAGGATAATACTAATCTAATACCTATACCTAATACCCAATCATTGAATTCATGCTGAACAACATTTCAATGATCGCCACCTATAGCCAAGCTCTGCGCCACGTAATAATTAGGCCTATGTACGTTAAAATCACGCAACTGTGGCCATTTGTGACGCTGTACACGTATTTTTTGTGTACGCTAAAACTACCTCAGGCTGCGAACAATTGTTACCAATAGCAACGTCGTCGCACGCCCAGCCCTCTGACGCTGCAATGACTCGACTAAACCGGTTCTACGAACAATTGTTACCAATAGCAACGTCGTCTTCGAACATCGTCCACCAACGCATCGCGACGTAAGGACTAAACGGTCTACCAATAGTCAACGCTCGCCCACCAACGCATCGCGGCGTAAGGACTAAACGGTCTACCAATAGTCAACGCTCGCCCACCAACGCATCGCGACGTAAGGACTAAACGGTCTAAACCGTCTACCAATAGTCAACCAATCAGAACGCTTGAAGGTAACAGACAGAGAGACATACAGATAAGGATTTTAATATTATAGATGGCCCTCGTTCTCGTACAATCATTGGCGCAAGTTGTTTATCGGTGTCATACCACGGGCTCTAGAATTCATTGCTAATGTCACTTCGAAGTTAAACCAGCTCAACATTGATCATTGTCCCTGAACATTGATCATTCGCAGATAATATTATAGGGCATACTGTATTTTTACTTGTAATGTGTCTTAGCAGTACTTGTACGATATGCCACCATAATCATCAGTTCATGATTATGAGTATGATGATGATGACGACGACGATGATTATTATTATCATCATCATCATCATCATCTTTTAGGTCTTGTCATAGAACATCTCTGGCTTGTCCGATCCGCCTTAGATTGAGCCCCCGCCGATCTGAATGCCGCCTTCTCCAGCTTAACCTGGTAATTGTAATTCTTAATTGGATTTTGTGCGATATCGGCGGATGATGGATCCTGTTGCTCAAGAATTTTTTAGCCAAAAAGTCGATGTGCCCCCCCCCGATTCGATTCCGAAATCCTGGCTACGCCACCGGTGTTGTTTTCCGAAGTTCAAAAAGTCGAAAGCAGTATAGGCTAAATGTTTGCAGCTGAGGTCTTATATCCAAACCTCTCAACAGCACATCACGATACCACTAGTTGAGACCGAATCCAATGTGGTTAACGGTCTGAATAACCAGGACTCGGCTGCCAATAATTATTATTATTACCATCGCATCTGGTGCTTACTGGGTGGAAGGAAAGGAGGCGAGGCGAAGGCTGCAGGCGCCTTCCATGATCCATCACCCGATGTCGTGAAAAGTGAAGGCGCGTACTCTAAAAGATAGGCAATCGCCTTATTTTCTAGAATGCAGCCAAGTTTATTGCTTGGCATGAGCGCCAACATAAATTTTTCCAGGAAGGGCAAAACACAATGATCACGGTTACTCCACATGCATTTTTCCAGGATGGGGCAAAACACATTTGAACACAATGGTCACAGTTAGTATATACTGTATTTTAGCAAGGTTGTCAAAATTCAATGTGAATTTGTGAAATATTGGTATTTGCATTTTCCAGAGGGTCAAGTGCCCCTCTCGCCCTAATGTGCGGGCGCCATGCATGTCGTTTGGTAATCTTTTAATTAGTGATATAGCGCAAAGTAAATAACTCCATCTTTGAAATCGATAATTTTCGGTGATTTTCGCAGACGCACGATGTAACCTACAAAGATAACACTTAGGCACAATAGGGTGCAGAGGGCGGGGGGCGGTGGCCCCGGGCTTCCACCAGATGAGGGGGCATCCAAATTGGCTTGATCCCCAGCATCCATTGCTCTCTGCACTCCACTGCTTAAGCACTATAACCAATAACAGAATGTTAACGAGTAAGAATTAAATGTTTATTTAAACGATCCAAAAATATTCTAGTTTTTATAAATGTTCCGCAAATGTTTTGGGTCGAATCACCGAACGGGTCGGGTCGATTCAAACCACAGTCTTTGGACAGGATCTAAAAACGATTAATCAATTAATACTTATAATTTATTATTTAATAAATTAATCAGGCCTACATAACCATGCAGAGTTCTAGCCGCAAAAATCGATTATTGTTGTTATTATTATAGCTACCAATCAATATAATAGTTTCAATCTCTAACGGGATTGTGAACAGAGGTCAGGTCGGGTCGGGTCGGGTCGAGCAGACACGTCCCGTGGTCGACCCCGACCGTTGAATCAACCGGCGACGCTTTCGATCTCACGTCGTCGTCGTCGTCGTCTCCCTGTCCCGTCACTCACTCCCTCCCTCCTCAGAGCAGGATGAAGCTGGTGGCACTTTCCTTGTCGCACTGGCACTCCTCGGTGCGCGACTGCATCGTCCACTTTCCGTGACAGCCGGACTTGAGAACGGCGTTCCATCGGGTCTCGCGAAGCAGGACGCCCTGACCCAGACACCGACCGCCCAGCTGCTTGTGCATCGCCATCGTCTGGCATTCGGCGCAGACCTCCGACCCTTTGGTCAACCCGCTTGACCAATGGTCGGCCGAGTTGCAACCCGGCGTCGCCTCAGTCACTAGAAATCTGATGCAGTATCTAAAAACATTACTATTATTATTAGTATAATTATTACTAGTAGTAGTAGTAGTAGTAGTAGTAGTAGTAGTAGTAGTAGTAGTAGTAACAGTAGTAGTAGTAGTAGTAGTAGTAGTAGTAGTAGTAGTAGTAGCAGTAGTAGTAGTAGTAGTAGTAGTAGTAGTAGTAGTAGTAGCAGCAGCAGCAGTAGTAGTAGAAGTAGTATTGTTATCATCATCATCATCATCATCATCATCATCATCATCATCATCATCATCATCATCATCATCATCATCACTACAATTAATACTATTATTATTGTTATTATTATTTTTATTAAACTGACAATTTCTTGTGCGCCATGTCACCAAAATTTTAGGAGCAATGGCACGTTACAGTGGCGCAGCTAGGATCCCAGAATAGGGGAGGCACATAAATATTTTCAGTTGAAAAATCTTGACCCAAAGAGACGTCTCCGTGTCTAACAACAGAACTTTGAATCACTTTCCTCCAGCCAAAATAGGGGCGGCCCCCAGTAGCTACGCCAATGGCATATATCATTATCGTTGAACTTCTATGGCGCCATTTTAGTGCTATGCACTTGGCATCGGTCGATGGTCGCTCCTCCCGGCCCCGATTGTGGCGGATGGGAAATAGAGAAAGCGTAGGCTACGTCTGGGGCGGATGATTGCTTTCACACAGGCAGTAATGCTTCCTGGGCCAGGGTTTCCCAAACATTTTAAAACCGCCACCCACTTCTGCGGTTTTGTAAACTGCCGTGACCCTAATCATAGCATGTAATATTTCTAATGCATTAGGCCATCTGGCGAGCGTTAGTTGAAAAGTCTTCCGAGTTTTGAATAAATGGCAAAACAAAGGCTCTGATTCAATTCTAAAATAAATATGACAAATATATTAGGCAGACATTTTTATATGCTTGCCAAGGAAGACGAGGAAAGAAAAAGATATTTAAATTTCTTGAAAATTATCTTTTATAAAATTTTGATAGGAACATACCTTTGTTACGCGTCTTAAAATTCCTATGAGTATGGCAAAATCGCTTAACCGTAGGGTGTAAAACAAATGAGCCATAAGATTCCCAATTGTTATTGGAGTCTCAGAGCAAAATGGTCGGAATGCGCTTTCCTTGCGTTATTGCGAAATAAGATTAACTTTAAAAAGTACTATAGGCTATATAGTCTCCTAAACATTTTAGAACTGCGATTCAATCCAGTGGCTTTGTGGCATGCCGCGACCCTGCTAAGTTGCTAACTTATTGTCAAAACAAATTTTATTATAAGTTGTGTAGCGTGTATGGAGGATTGCATGCATACAAATATAAATAAATAAAAAATAATAAATGAATAAAAATTTCTTAAGACCTAAGCCTATACCTGCAGCTTTCAAACTTTCAAGGCTTGTGACATTGTGGTTTTGGTTAGAAAATGACACTTTTGAATCTAATTTCGCGCTATCCAGCGACCCATTAAACTGAACCCTGCGACCCACTTTTGGGTCGCGACCCACCGTTTGGGAAACACTGTCCTAGGCCACTTTAAATCATGCTAAGTCATGCTAAGTATGCATATAATTTAGTGTGTAATTTCTGCTCAAATAATTTCGTCTTAACTCTAACTCGTTAAACTTGAACTCGTTGAGATCTTCGAAGTCTTTGATGTTGCAGATGACCCAAACATTTCAACTACAGGAATAATATATATATATATATATATATATATATATATATATATATATTCCTAATTGACGTCCGATGTCTAAACAAGCAAACCTTAAATCTTCTGGAAGTTGGCAGTCGACCCAGATGGTCGTCTTCAAGAGGAGGCCAAAGTCAGGCCTTTGCAAAGTATCCCCAGCCGCGCTGGTTCATAACCTCTGGCGGGTCGAGAAGAAGCGGATAAAGGTAACGGAGGATAAGAGCGAGCGAGTTCCGGCCGGATTCTTTATACCGGCAGATAAGATACTCTTAGAGCTCCTTGGTCAGCCATGACCCAAGAAGCATATATATATATATATATATATATATATATATATATATATATATATATATACTGTATATAAGTCACGGCCTTCGCCTGTTAACCGCCGGGGGTTCAGACGGTAATTACCTCCAGAGGTCCTTGGTATCCTTTACACTTGGATGCCAACCGTGAATCAGAGGCCATGGACTCCAAACCATCCCTCCTCCGCCCCAGATCACCGGGCTCTACCACCAGCTGACCAGTCGATTCTATTCCAGTCTCGTTCGACCTCGATAATTGCACTCCCTCCCTTAAGAGGAGGAGATAAGCGTCTTTTGCTTTCCAGACGAGAGGAAGGAATGGGGGAAGGGGTGGTGGGACACCAGTCCCCCCCATCATCTTGGTTCTGACCCGACCTATACCTCTGTCGTGGGAAACAAGTGATACGGTATTAGTGTATATGTGTGTGAGCGTGTGTGTGTGTGTGTGAGAGAGAGAGAGAGAGAGAGAGAGAGAGAGAGAGAGAGAGAGAGAGAGGAAGTAATAAGTAAGGTTTTTATCCGACCCTGCTAACCGTCTTTAGAGTGCATAAATCTGTTGACCATCGCCTGACTGACCATTGCAAGTTGCCTATAACAACGGTATTTCAAGAGGGACTAAGCGCCTAAGAATAGGCGATCGCTACGACGCTACTGCTTCGAAAGCGTTATGCACAGCAAATCCACGAGAGTTTACTTGCTTACTTACTTACTTACTTACTTACTTACTTACTTGGTGGAACACTCCAGAGCTAACAAGCAACATAATTATAGATTGGCTGGAAAATGAAAATTTGTCCAACACTCCAGCAGCGCTTTCACTTAAACCAGCATGCTGGCGAAAATCAAAGGTATAGATAACAATTCGCAGAATAAATTAATCCAGGTGCGTCTCTTCTGCAGACGTAAATCAATTCAAACTAGCATTTTAACCACTCGGAGAGAAAGACGGACGAGACGGACAGGCGCCTGCAGAGGAAGAAACAAGCATACAAGAAGAGACACAGCCGCAGCAGCGAGGAGAGAAGCTCTTCTTTCAGCAGCTTACAACGTGTTGTAACATCGTTAAAAAGCATTGAGGAGGAGGAGGAGGAGGAGGAGGAGGAGGAGAGAGAGAGCGACAGGCAGAGAGAGAGACAGGCAGAGAGAGAGAGACAGACAGAGAGAGAGAGAGACAGAGAGGGAGAGACAGAGAGAGAGAGAGAGGGAGAGGGAGAGAGAGAGAAGACCAGAGATGCGTTCCGCCGTTTGGCTTTAATTTTAATTCGATGCCAACCAGGTGAGGGGATGGAGGTGGGGATTGGGTGGAGGTGGAGGTGAGGTGGAGGCATCCATCGCCCTCTAGACCACAGATAACCTTTGAGTTATAAATAATCTATCCATTGCTAAATATGAATGAGGATCTTGCCGTATCTTTGTTTTATCGTCGACGCTGTACCCAGCCCTGCTGCTGGCGTAAAATCTAATAGCAGTCGGCCTAGCTATATCAAGCCTTGCCTACGAACATTTAGACTTAATCTAAATATTTTAGTATTTAATTGACCAGCTTTACAAATGGACAGTGCTATACGACTATGTCACCTTCTTGTTCTTTAGATGCTGTGTATTTCTACGTTAGTGCAGGGGCGGCTCCACAGAGGGGCCAGGGGCCTATGCCCCCTATTGCGTTCCTGGCTCCCCAGTGGCCTCCTGTTGGAACCCTAAACTTAATACAACATACCTAACAGCAAATGGTTGGTCCCCATGATTAGAAGTTGCCAACTTGCCACCCCAACGGCCCCCCACACTTGCCAAATCCTGGAGCCGCCACTGCGTTAGTGCAGTGGCGTCGCCAAAAAAATTGGATTGGGGGCAAAAGGGAGCTGGCGTGTCAAATTCCTTACTCCCACCCCACCCTCACGAAAAATCTTTCTCATCGGATTTGCGCGAATCTGATACGTGGTCTGGGGTCAGGTTGGAGGCAGTTGCCCCCATTTTCCTCCCCCCTCCCGTGGCGACGATAATGCGTTAGTGACCACATGGATTTCCACTTTGTTCGATCTTGACATCCTCTTACTAATCCCATGTTGTTCTTTACTCCTCTTTACTCCCCCTCAATTTCTTCTCGTAGGCAGTCTATATATATATATATATATATATATATATATATATATATATATATATATATATATATATATATATAGGCGTTTCTCTGCCTTCCTCTTACTCTTTTCCCCACCACTTTTCCTGTTCATGCTATCTTACTGTAATTTACTACACATAGTCTAGCTTAGATTAATCAAGATAAAAGCTGGTTACGACTAGATTTTGGATTGGAGATAATCATGGATTGGAATATTACTGACGGTGGTCTGTTGACGGTTTCCTTCGATCGGTAGTAATCGAAGAGGTTCTTGCGTATGTCTCTGAACGGGTCGTACAGTTTGCTCTTTCTCCAGGGTCCATAACTCGCCGGGATGATCTTACCAGTCTCTGAGAAAGTACGCAACAGACAACCAAAGACATTATTATTATAAATAGCGACACTTTCACACACACACACACACACACACACACACAGGGCCACATACAGACATCATCCTAAATGCTGCGGAGTTTGTCAAGATCTCACACAAAAAAGCTCCAAGCAATGTACGTGCAATCTCTTAAATCTTATTAGTGGCAGAACAGTCGGAGTTAATGTCTTTTAATGTTTTGCAGAATTGTCTACGAAAAACTGTTTTAAATCGTCTTTAATGCCAAGGGACGTCGCTTTACTGGACGGAAAACCCCTAAAATGCTTTCAATTTAACCGCTGCATGTATAGCTTTTATTTTAAAAAATGATCGCGTACACTTTTTCATAAGTCCTTCGGAAACTGAGTATACGATTACTGGACATAAATTATATACTCCGACAATTATTGACGGGGTTTATTGAAAAACGTTTGGAAATTCGTCGCGGAAAGAAAATGCAAGTAAGTAAGTAAGTAAGTAAAATCTCGTGGATTTCTATAGCGCCTTGGAAAGCAGCACAACAGTAGCTGCTTATTCTTAGGCGCTCAGCCTTTCTTGAAATAGCTATGGGAAAGGTAGATGATCAGCCAGGCAATAGTCAACATCCAAAGAGCAGTGAGGCTAGGTTGTTACAGCTATATGGAGGAAATGATTTCAGAAAAAGGAAGGATTTAAGCTTAGACCTGAAGACTTGAGGAGATAGTGCGGGAATTATAGGAAATGGGGACTCAGATTTTATTGTTTGAAAGTGTCCAAGCAACACATGATAAAGAGAAAAAAGTAGTTTTCCGTAGCCAAAGACTTTCCTAGCTTGTGTCCATATTAATCGAAGAGGTTTTTGCGTAGGCCTATGTCTCTGAACAGCCTATGTCGATAATAAAATAAAATTCGATCTCTGCACTTTATTCAAAACTCCATCTAAAGTATTCTTTTCAGAAGTTAGCTTTTTCAAACCGCTATCATTAGGTTATGATAAGTAAGATAATCGAGACCGCATCCACGATGATGATGTCGATGATTCAGAAGATTCATATGATGATGATGATTTATATGATGATGATGATGATTCATATGATGATGATTCATATGATGATGATTCATATGAATGATGATTCATATGATGATGATGATGATGATGATGATGATGATGATGATGATGATGATGATGATGATGATGATGATGATGATGATGATGCTGTATTGATGACGACGATGATTCATATGATGATGATGATGATGATGATGATGATGATGATGATGATGATGATGATGATGATGATGATGATGATGATGATGATGATGATGATGATGATGATGATGATGACGGCGACGAAGATGATGATGATGGCGATGATGACATTGATGATGACGAAGATTCATGTGATGATTCAGTTGATGACGATGATGATGACGATGACGACTGTGCTACCTGCGAGTTGTTCCAGTCCCTCCGGTGCCCTGGCGACCTTGCAGTTGACTCCCTCGCAGGCGATCTTTTCGATGGTGCTGTCGCACGGTTTGCCCCCGTTCAACGGCGGGCGGATGACGCGACGGGTTCGCTGTTTCACCCCCAGACCACAGCGGGCGCTGCACTCTCCCCAGTCACCCCACTTGGCTGACACGGCGCAGTCGACGGCTGACAACGAACGAAGCAACAAATTCGACGCAAAGCCATCAATGAGAATAGTACAGTAAGTAAGTAAAGTAAGTAAACTCTCGTAAATTTATATAGCACGTTGGAAAGTAGTATAGTTTTAGTAGCTGCTTATTCTTATGCATGCATATCCAATCTGACCTAATCTTAAGCTTCTATAGCGCCACTGAAATAATGCATAGAAGCATCCGCCGGTGGAATACAACATTACAGTTGCACAGGATCCAGGTCAAATCCAGGATATCAGGCCCAGGGTCAAATCCAGGATATCAGACCCAGGGTCAAATCCAGGATATCAGGCCGGAGACAACCAGTAGACTGCTGGGATGTTACTCAATGTCCCTGGTTCTGGCCTTAAGGACTTGTTAAGGACAAGTTACAAGTCCTGGTCCTGTCCTTGAGGGTTGAGTTTTTGTTAACATACCTATGGTCTATAAGCCATGTTAATAATGTTGTTCTAAAATAAACACCCATAACAATTCTCGAATAGGAAAAAATGCAGCGGGTGCCTGAACTACTCCCAACCAATTTTTTCTAACTGGTGGGGTCGTCGTCAATCAGTAAACAATCCTCCTTTCACTCACCCCCACCCATCCACCGCCACCCGACATATAAATGGAACTGTGGTCCAGACTATCGAACAGACTCGTGATGAAGACTAAAGACTACCTTGCATATTACAAAGCATGTCATATTTTGTTACATAGTAAGAAGTGATTTAATTTTGTATGTTTAACCTGTATAATCTTGAGAAATAAAAATTGATTGATTGATTGATTGATTGATTGATTGATTGATTGATTGATTGATTGATTGATTGATTGATTGATTGATTGATTGATTGATTGATTGATTGATTGATTGATATACGCTGTAAGAGATGGAGGTTCTGAAACATGTATGATCATCCATGAACTATGGTTGAACCAAAGCTTTTCCAGACCATACCCAGTTTATAGGGACAAAACTCTTAAAAAATCCGCCTAGGTACTTGACCAAGAGGAAGTACTTCTAAGCTTCGTCAATGTTATTCCGAAATTACGCGCGAACAAAATATATCTTGCTTGTCTGCATTTTACGAAAAGGCGACGCAGGGGATGGCAGTGAAAACCCCTTTTACCCTGGGCAAGCAAAAACTGACAACTGTCTCTTAGCCTACATGAAACAGATTGGCATATGTATTATGTATGTATTATGGTATGAGACATGCCATACATGGACATACATGTTTGCATACATGTCTTAAAATTTTTCTACATAACCAGGTAATCTAAACTCTCTCATGACCAGCTCTTTCTATTCTAAAGTGCCTGATTAATACACTGTAGTGTACTTGACAATCCAGCGCTGCGATATACAGTATACGATAGTATATTTTTATAGATATTTTTCAGTGTTTATTCTAGGCCCTAGGCCAAGAACTTCTTGGAAACATTTTGTGTCTAGCTATTGCCGCTGATGAGCTGGCAGAAAGCAAAGATGATGATGATGAGATGATTCTAGGCCTGTTTGGGGAATTCCCCCTCAAAGTTTTAAAATCCCTGCCAAAAAGTGTATATGTTGGCTTGGGGGATGGAAATTTACCCCCCCCCCCAAAAAAAAAAAAAGAAGCGTGGAGAGACAAATCTTGTCCCCCCAAACATTTCAAACTCCCCCAATGTCATGGTGGCTAGAATAAACACTGGATATTTCTAATCAACGCGTTTTTCTCTTGCCTTCGTTTTACAGCTTCATTTTTCGGCACGAACAAAGACTGGAAAACTCGCCACTAGGTGCCGTGTTGGGCGGAATATAAATCGAAATGTCGCATACAGTAAACCGATACGGGTTTGGCTTAGGGCGAATTGAGAGTCAATGGGTACAGAAGACTTAAGGAAGTTAAGGGCGACCTCGGATTTGCCCCTTTGGGAGTCCAGGGCTCCCTTAGCTTATAGCACTGAATGCACCCAGTCGTAAAATATGCATCTATTAAGACTATTATACTCTTTACTAAGCAGTCTGGCATGTACTGAACTTCTCTGATAACAACTGGTGCTGCTTCGTCGATTTACAAGAAATGAGCCTCCATCTTGGACTATTACTTCACACTTTGCTTTCGGAGTACATAACACTGATTATAGAGCAAATCAGCCAATGGAGATGCCATGGCATATTCGACATCTTAAACGTCTGTGCAAAGACTAAACTTTCATTTCAGGCGACTCCGTGGCCGGACAAAATGTCCGCGGACAAAATGCCACAGACAAAACGTCACGGGTTAGGGTTACATTTTGTCCGATGACATCTTGTCTCTGAGTATAGAAAAAGAGGCGCTATACAAATTCCTTATTAAACAGCATTACACTGGCGGCTTTTAGAGTTGAATCTCATACTTTTCTGACTGCGTAGTCATACAAATTTCACAGAATTAAGTCGACAAATGGGCGCAGTAGGCCTAATATTGAAAAGACAAATATTATTGAGCAGAGTAAAAACTGTATACATCAATCGTTCTTGTCTACTCTGATGCATGCGCTTTCTTAAGGCTAATTCTTCGGTTCTAAGTCGGTTGCGTCAGAACAGACAAACGCCCGCTATAACTCCTCTGCCCAAATATTATTGTTATCATAACCTCCTCCTCCTCCTCCTCCTCCAGTATTATGCTGCAGGAATCTCTAGTTTCGCAGCCAGCTGCGGCACCAACCCGAAGTAAGTAAGTAAGCAGAGCGCAGATTTTCCATATTCAGTTACCGACGGTTCGAGTATGTGAAATAACGAAAGCGATAACTGACGGTTCCAGCAAGAAAGGAAGGAGGACCACGCAGGCAGGGAATGGTGTGATGACATTTGTGATTGAAGTGGAAAATTATGTCTGCAAGAACTATGTCATGTTGCTACGAATGGAAAAGATTGGGACACAACTGTAATGATTGCATCAGAACCAGATGATGATGATGATGATGATGATGATGATGATGATGATGATGATGATGATGATGATGATGATGATGATGATGATGATGATGATGATGATGATGATGATGATGATGATGATGATGATGATGATGATGATGATGATGATGATGATGATGATGATGATGATAACTGACAGCTATTTAGAAATTAGAATGGTCAGAAACTGGTCAAAAACGTCAAAAAGAATCTCAGATTATGATGAATACGATACTATTAGGTCCCTATAATATTATCGTAATCATCATCATCACAATCTGCTTCGGTCCAAACGTAAAATCGAGTATAAAGTGATTTCAATATTTAAGAAATAATTCAGGTTGTGGTTGACAAAGCATAGTTTAGTGCTGTTACGGTTAACCGAACCAAACGCGCGGTTTTTCGGTTAAAACCGAACCGGTCCGAAACCGCGGTTTTGACGATGCAAATGTGGACGGTTGGTTTTTCGTACAGCTGAATATAACAAATACAATGCATGATTATGCACAACTTTAAACCACCTTCTCTTCTTCTCAATTAATGCAATTGCCAATAATTTCTGGATAAAAGTAAATCTACATAAAATTTACATCACTTTCTCACAGGCAATGCTGCTGACTCATCATAGACATGACACAAAAACGACGCTTACTCTAGTTTTAACGCTTAATTAAGAGCGTTGCATTCTAGTGATGTTCAAAAAACCGAACCGAAACCGCGGTTTTTCGGTTAAAACCGAACCGAAACCGCGGTTTTTCGGTTAAAACCGAACCGAAACCGACCGAAATTGCACGACGACAAAACCTCTTACTTACTGGCCGTAAGTAAGTTACGGGTGTGGAAAATTTGTGGGGGTTTTTTGGCATTCGCCCAGTCACAAGTAGCATACAATTTGTCTGGTGGAAGCATAGTGTTCGACCTTCTACTGTTTTTTCATTTTCAAAATGGACTACCGAGTTTCAATTCAATTAGTAAGAGTAGACTTTGTAAAAGCTCTAGCGGCACTCTCCTTTAACCAAAAACCGATTTATAATACTGTAATATCTTATATCTTACGAACGAGAGAGAGAGAGAGAGAGAGAGAGAGAGAGAGAGAGAGAGAGAGAGAGTTGTAAGCGGATACAATGAACCACTTAGAAGTCCTTGGATGAACTTGGCTTGGCATTTGAACTGGAGCAGTATCAGTTGCACCCAATCGATTTAAACCGATCCAAAGTCTGTTGAAACACGATACGAACAAACCCTGGAGTATTAAGTCCGTTTTATCGCTTTGTATTATAATATCTTAACATCTGACGAGCGTTTCGAAAATTACTACTTCTACTTCTACTACTACTACTACTACTACTACTACTACTACTACTACTACTACTACTACTACTACTACTACTACTACTACTACTACTACTACTACTACTTTTGCAACTGCTATTATTATTGCTTTATTATTATTATTATTATTATTATTATTATTATTATTATTATTATTATTATTATTATTATTATTATTATTATTATTATCCCTATTTATGTAGCACCATTGCATAGCTTACGTTTGCAGTAGCGTCTGTAGTCCTCGCAGCAGTCGCCGAGGTCGAGACACGCGGAGTCGCAAAAGCAAGTCTTCTTCTCCCCTTCGTCCCGCGCCGTCGCCTGGTCGTCGCCGTCGTTGCCCGGTTCTCGGGTGTGGTCAAGCGTCGTCGACCGGCAGGTGTTGTTCTTCCCCTGGCAGCAGAAGCCTCGACTCTTGCAGCCCTGACCGGCGGCCGCCGAGGCCGCCAACTGGAGGCCGCCTCCTCCGACGAGGAAGAAGACCGCGGCGGCGACGACGAGCAACATCCACGCTCCTCCGGACTGACCCATTCCCCTTTGCAGTTGACGGCGGACGTTCGAGCGGATAGTTTCCGGTTTGGAAACGGAACGAGAATAACTTTGGAAACCGGTTTTATTTTATTTTAATCGGAGTAGAAGAGAGAGAGAGAGGAGGAGGAGAGACGTCCGCTCATCCCCCGGTGGAGTCTGGAATCAACCTCTGGAGGCAGGCAAGCAAGAACGCCGCCTACCGACGGGTTTTGACTCCTCTGTCAGAGGAGGTAGTTGATTAGAATCTCACTCTCACTCCTCCTCCTTCTCCTTCTCTTCCTCCTCCTCCACCTCTTCCTCCTCGTCTTCTCTCATCTCCAGTCTGCCTACGGCCTACCTATATCGTGTAGCAACACCCGGCCCCTCGACGCGCCGACGTAGAGTCGGCAGGGAGTCAGTCGGCCGGGCGGGCGGGCGGGCGGGCGGCACCTGGGCCCAAGGGACCGTCTCTGAGGGTCTTGCCGTGGCGGGCGCGGTTCGGTCGAAGCCAAAGCAAGAAGGCGCGGTCGTGGGCTCCAACAATTCTCGCGTTTGAACTGTAGAGGGCTAGAGGCACTCTACCCGAACCCCACCTCCCACCCACCCATCCACACCCCCCCCATTCCACCTTCACCCCATCCCACTCCACCGAACCAGACTGCCAATCTGTCAGCAGCTGCGGTCAGCAGCTGACTCGGCCGGATCATCGGGGTGGCAGGCGGTGGCGCTGGATGGAGAAGAGTTCAGGTGGCAGACGATCCTCTCTCTCTCTCTCTCTCTCTCTCTCTCTCTCTCTCTCTCTCTCTCTCTCTCTCTCTCTCTCTCTCTCTCTCTCCCGATTCGTCTGCTCTGTGCTGGAATGGAGCGGAAAACCAGAATTATGACTGGTAGATAAGCCTTCCTTCTCCTTCAGATGCACTTTATTTCGAATTACTAATTCACAGGTTATGTTGTGCATGCATTAATGCACTGGCTTTGCCACGAGCCGGGGTTCCTAAATGCGGGGAGGGGGTGGGTGGGTGGGTGGGTGGGAGGGTGCACATCGACATTTTCGGGTCTGATCAAAGAAAGCTCGTCAAGGAGTTCTTAGTGCACGTTCGCGTAGTTTTCCAGCCAAAATAGGGGGCCGGCCCCCGTGCCCCCCGTCCCCTGTGGCTACGCCAAGTGTGCATTGGTAAATGCAAAATGTCTCCGATCAAAAAATTGTATAGGTGCACTGCCGTCAAGCGCTCGAATAGCGCTACTATAGAAATTTGGTTGACTTACTTACTTATTTTGGCGCAGCAGTTCTGATTGGCTGTTTCTTTTTGGAAATTACGCTCTTCCTACTCCAGGATCTTGAATTATTCGTAGTCTTTCCCTCGTATTGACCGGAAACCACTCCACTGAGTCACGCTGTCTTTCTCGCTAGACGACCTCGGGTTCCGGACAATGCAGACGACATCTCATTGCGTCATCGGCTAATGCCCTGGGCATTATGGTAGTGGCGCCATAGAAGTTGATTGATTGATTGCCCAAATTATTATTCATTGTAGATCTTCGTAATCGTCGTCTGATCATTTCTTCGCCAGAGGCGCTATAGGCCTTTGTAGCTGCTGACACCTAGCGAATGTCGTTGGAAGCAGGACGACTAATCTTTGACTTAACCACGGTCCTCCAGAATGAGAGGGCAGGCAGCCAGTGGCGGCTCCAGGATTTGGCAAGTGGGAGGGGGCGTTGGGGGTGGCAACTTCTGATCATGGGGGCCAACCATTTGTTGTTAGGTATGTAGTATTAAGTATAGTGTCCCAACAGGGGGGCCACTGGGGGGGGGCAGGCACTCAATAGGGAGGGCACGGGCCTCCCTGGCCCCCTCCGGTGAAGCCTCCACTGCAGCCAGCATTTCTTCAGACAGACTAAGTTTATGACTGGTCCGATGGGGGGGAGTCTGGGAGCTCGCTGTGAGCTACTCAGTGGGGTCGGACCCCAGGCGAGTACATTTAGGGGAATATCATGAGCGCCCACAGAAATTTTTCCAGGAGGGGCAAAACACATTTCAACACAATGGACACGTCCAATATTTTAGCAAGGTTGTCAAATTTCTATATGAAATATTGGTATTTGCGTTTTCCAAGGGGGTGCAAGTGCCCCTCTTGCCCTAATGTGCGGGCGCCCATGGGTAATGTAGTGCCTATCACACAGGGCAGTCCCTCCTGAACCACTTTAAACCTTATTGTATTGTTATTATTATTTTTGTTATTACTGCTATTATAATTATTATTATTAACCCTATATTATATTATTATTATTATTATTATTATTATTATTATTATTATTATTATTATTATTATTATGCTGACTAGTTGGCAACTTATCGCCGTTTTTGGCAATCACCAACCAAATGTCCCGGTAAAACGTTCTCATCAAAGTCTCTATCTCTCACTCACTCACTCACTCATTCTCACTCACTCATTCATTCACTCACTCACTCACTCATTCACTCACTCGCTCACTCGCTCGCTCACTCATTCACTCACTCACTCATTCACTCACTCACTCATTCGCCTGTGACCTCATAAGATCCAATATTCGGAGACGATTTGTAGACTTTTCCTTCGTTTCGTTTCTTCTTGTGATCGATCGTTGTCCGTATTGCCGCACCGAGAGTCTGATTAAGTGACCTGCAGAAAAGAGAAGGAAAAGACTCCTGCGAATCCCAGGTAGGTTGGCGCTTTGATGGCGATCGGCCGTTTAATTCAGTCGACCGCCAGGGGTCGTTTAATCGGAATCAGAGAAAGATTCCGCTCCATTCATTAAAAATACAATTAACTGATTCTTTCAGTAAACCGACCAAAACTTCAAAAGCGTTTGACTTCATCAGTGAGAAAGAAAGACAGACAGACAGACAGACAGACAGACAGACAGAGACAGAGACTTACAGATAGGCCTAGTGAGAGATATTCAGACAGATTCGTTGAAAAGAGAGAGAGAGAGAGACAGACAGACAGACAGACAGACAGACAGACAGACAGACAGACAGACACTTGCAGATAGGCCTAGTGAGAGGTACTTAGACAGATTCGTTGAAAGAGAGACAGACAGACATACTGAGACTGAGACAGAGACAGACGCTGAGACAAAGACTGAGACAGAGGGAGACTGACAGATAGGAACACATAGTGGGATTCGTTACTTTCGTACTGATTAGGCTACTTATAACAGTAGGTTTAAGACCTCTTTGATCAGACAAGAAAGTCCTCCTGCTCTAAAATTAGCTCTAATCGGCATTGTGATGTCATTTCCTGTCATCACCGGAAGTTGAATTGCAGTCATTTTTCCAAATGATGGTCCTCTTATGCTGTATATACGAGCAGCTGCTCTGGAATTCTGGCTAAATAATATCCTAGTTCTATGCGTTCATGTCTTTTTCGTCCTTCTAAAAGTTGTCTTTAAAAGACACGATTTCAGACATGCGCGATTGGGGTTTTAAAAAAACGTTGCTCTTGTAAAGAAAAAAACCACTCTTGACCACTCTTGGCGTCATAGCTATTGCCAGATGCATCGTCATCATCGTCATCGTCGTCGTCGTCGTCATCATCGTCATCATCTTCAGCAACAAAAACAACAGCGATCTACTGGCAACAGTAGCAGAATTTCATGGCTTCTCATTTTCTGTAACCCTGTCCATCACTGAACGCGTTGGTTTTGCTTAATTAATAAGGACTTTATTTTTAGGAGCAGAATCGAATGCTCACTCCGCTCCACTCCACAGTCGAAGAATCTCAAATTGTTTCCCATAAATTCCGACAAACGAGGAAAGGTGATCCGTCCAAATAATCCTCTACATTTCCCTCCCTCCTACGCACATTTTCTAAGAGCCAAACCGAACGAATCTTACGTTTGGCAAAACCACCAGGGGCGTAGCCAGGAATTTGATTTGGGATGGTATAAATATTTTGGGTGGGTATAAATCTAAACTATAACCCACATAAACCATATAAACCACATATAGCCACATGTAAATCACATAAAAAAACTTTAAGGTAGACTGGGTTTTCTGTGAAGGGTATATATACCGATATACCCCCCCCCCGTCGCTACGCCCCTGAAAACCACGTCAGTATGTAGCAGTACTCGAATACTTCGTTAGATGCCAACAATATGACAAATAGCACATTCGATAGTATCCTTGGCATAGCCACGGGGGGGGGCGGCCCCTATTTGAGCTGGGATTTGGAATTGGGGGGTGGGGTGGCGGTAGGAAGTTGGTCGTGTGATCAGAGTATATGTGAAGTGAATGGATTTTTGCTCGTTGGAGATTGTTTGCCCAAAAATGTCGATGTGTCCCCCTTCCAGTCCTATTCTGGATCCCTGGCTACGCCGCTCGAGAAAACAGATCGGTTCCCGATGGCGTGCAGTTGTCCCCTTATCGAGACTCAAGAGTTTCCTCCAAACGTGAATTTAACCTCATAATTATATCGCTCTCTCTCTCGCTCTCTCTCTCTCTCTCGCTCTCTCTCTCTCTCTCTCTCTGTTTCTCCTCCTCCTCCTCTTCTTCTCCCTCTCCCTTTTTCTTCATCTCGTTCTTCTCATTTACAGAGGAAGCCATACAAGTTTCGCATCCGGAAGCGACTGAGGGAGGATACGGAGAAGGAGAAGCAGGGGAAGGAGGAAAAAGAGTGGGAGGAGGAGGAGAAGGGGAGGGGATGAGGACGCCGGCGACGAAAGAAATAAACGCTTCGAAAACAAGGTAAAAATTGACGCAGAGATTGAGGTTCGCAGCGAGAAACTGAGAAACCGAAGCGAACCGGAAATACACGACGAGAGAGAACGGAGCCCAGACTATACTTGGACCACAACGACCTCCTCCTCTTCTTCTTCCTTTCCTCTTCCTCCTCCTCTTCTTCCTCCTCCTCCTTACTGCGCATGCTCCGTCGCTTCGGTCGCTTCCTTCCGGTCCGTTTCCGTCCGGTTTGATTGGCTCTCTTTTCGAATTGCTGCTGTCGTCGTCGCCGGCGGAAATGACGTCGTCGTCGAACGCTGCGGCGACAAAAAAGGAAGTGACGTCACAGTTGGAAAGCAAGAACAGGTCCGACTAATAATAATTATTAAACGAACGAATAAAGGAATCGTGCAAGATACAGACAAGCGGACTGAAAATGGTGGAATCGGGAGATAGAAGTAGAAAAAGAACTAGAACAAGAGGAAAAGAAGGTGATGATGATGATGGTGGTGGTGATGATGGTGGCGATGATGATGATGATGATGATGATGGTGGTGGTGGTGGTGGTGATGGTGATTATGATGGAGAGGAGGGGAGGAGTAGAAAATATGAATAGTGCCTGAAGCGAGTAAAGAATTGATTGAAAAGAGAAATGAAAAGCAATTAACAAAAACTCATTAGTCTTATGATCTTCATAAATGTTTTTTCTTTCGATTTATTCTCCTGTTTTTAATTAAAATTCGTATTATTTCTGCTGCTAAATTTATTTGATCGGATATTAAAATTTTACCTGAAACATTTAATTATCTACCTTTCTGGGCTCTAGTCTAACGTCCCCCCCCCCAAAAAAAATCGTAAACTTATTCCATCCAATGCATTTTGT
Source organism: Metaphire vulgaris (assembly GCA_018105865.1). NCBI lineage: Eukaryota > Metazoa > Annelida > Clitellata > Crassiclitellata > Megascolecidae > Metaphire > Metaphire vulgaris. The sequence goes on from CM030846.1 coordinate 14,677,708, forward strand.
CGTGTACGTGATTCCTATGTGGCGAAGCCGCGTCGCAATCATTCTGTCCGGTGCGGTTTGCTCTTTGTTGGAACGCCGACAGGTGCGCTGACAGCAGGAATGCCAGCGGATGTCGCCGTCGTCTGCCTAGAAGAGCCGTTGACGACAGCGCTTCCTAGGAACGGTCAATTGTGAGCCATCAGATGGAAGGAAGAAATTTCTTATAAAACGAACAGTGACTAGTGACAGCACCTAGAGATAGATAGAGAGATAGACAGATCCGAAGTCGGTTGATCAGCTGATCTGACCTTTGGCCACTTAGCGTTGAATCGCCGACTAAATTACCGACTAAATTGCTGACTGACTTACAGACTGAATTGCCGACCGAATTACTTGTTGAACTGCGACTGAATATATTGGCTGAATAATATACTGGCTGAACATAGTGGCTGAATATACAGTATTGGCTGAATATACTGGCTGAATATACTGGCTGAACATACTGGCTGAATATACTGGCTGAATATATTGGCTGGATATACTGGCTGAATATACTGGCTGAATAATATACTGGCTGAATAATATACTGGCTGAATTGGCGCTTACTGTTCGTTTGGACTTATAAGAACGCGAAGCTGTCGACAGCAGTCAGTCGCTTCCTGTTTTCTTGTTCTGCGAAGAAAGACGTCTCGAGGATTTTTATAGCGCATCATTAAATTCGCGACAAACATTGTCATCAAGACAGTCGAAGATTTTTTCTGGCTGGATGTGATATTTGCGGGTGACGTCATAAAGGGAAGTCGTCGTCGTTATCATAATTCAGTGCGGTGTCGTCGTCGTTATCATAATCACTTCGATGCTGTTGGTATTATTGTTAATAACGATTAGCCAAATTCATTGGGGTAGCCACGAGGGCGACAGGGGCTGGACCCCCGATTGTGGCGTAGATAAGTCGGAAAGCTTAATCAGTTGGGGTGGAAAGGGGTGGGGCAACGAGTGGTAGGCGCCCGGGGCCAAGTCGATAAAAAATGTTTGACGAAAAAAAGGGTCGCCGAGTCCATTTAGGCGCCCCCATCCGGTCGGCGCCGGGGCCACCGCCCCCACCGGCCCCCCTCTGCACGTTACTGGGATTGGGGGTTGAGTGGGGGTGGGGTGGTAGGGTGATTGCCTATTTGCTGCCAAATATCCTGAAAATTTGCGACAAATCTCGAGATTTTAATCTGATATTGCTTTAAATTGGGGGGGGGGGGGAATCTAACGACACTAGAAATAATGGCATCCCTATTATCATGGGCGTCCGGAGGGGGGCGCAACGAGTGCAAATGCACCCTCCGGAAAAATTGTGAAGTCATGAAAAAGTCAAATTACTTGTTTCTTTCGCCACAAGTTTCTGCGATTATGGTTCGACCCTCGCTCTGGTCTCAATAAAGTGCGCTGTTTCCCACATAGCATACCATAGAATTTAACAATCACTGGAAGTAGTCTGTCTATGGCAAAGACAGAGGGAAGTTAAAGTCAATCTGTCGCCATCTTTGCTAAGTTTTAGACAATGGTTACCATGGTTACCGTAGAAATTACCGTAAATTTTCTAATACAAGCCCCCGGCTTCTACTAAAACAGATGACTTTATGCCCCGGCTCTCTCAGACCCGGCTTCTATTAGAAGTTTTATGGTAATGTGATCACACTTAATAAGATGGCGGAAAAAGCTTCACTTTCAGACACCGTAGACTCTTTCTAGTGATAATTGAATTCTGTGCAACATGCTACTGCGTTTAGCCGTCAAGTTCGGCGAACGGATATAATAGATTTATGTAGCGCAATTACTTATTGCACCAACAGTAAGTAAGTTTGCGTTGGAAAACAGCGGTTCATCTATCATGCATGCGATCTCTCTCTCTCTCTCTCTCTCTCTCTCTCTCTCTCTCATGCAACTTCCACGATTTACTTAAAGCGTTTTCGACTTTCAAAATACTTAGGGCCTATCTTCCTGCATTTACATGTACATTGGTATTTTTTAAATTTTCAATTATTTCTAGCCTATTGTTTAAATTTTTATTTTATAATAATATACTCGAGGTTTTGCAAAAGAGTATGTTTCACCAAGCAATTCTTTTACAAATCAAACTTTACTGATAATTTCTTATCTTGTTATTTTGTCTTATCTTGTTTTACCGTTTCAGATTATAAAAAAAGTAGCATCTAAGAACGATTTGACCTTCTTTAAGTACAGATGGAAAAGGCGAATCCCTCTACCACCGCCACCACCACCACCACCACCGAATCCCGGAAGCACTCCAGGCAACCAGTCCCGAAGGTCCCTTCGACCATCGCCGCCGACAGGTCGAGGTCCGACCATCGACGTCGACCCGGGTCGGTCCACGCCGACCTCCTGCTGTTGCGCGAACTGGACGAGCTGCGCCACCTGTCGATAGGGTCACCGGTCCCGACCCCGGGGTCATCGGAGGTCGACGACCCTTTGACCCCGTCGAGCTGCGTCCCTGCGGGAGGAGAGGATGGTGACGAGGAGGGGAAGGGCGTCGAACCCCCGGGCGCTTCCGGATTTCCGCTGATCAAGGTCGACGGCTGCAGCGAGGGCGGCGGCGGCGGAGGTGGTTCACTTCCGGTTCCGGTTACGACCGGAAGTGGAGACGGCGGCGGCGGCGGCGACGACGCGATGCGCCAGAACAAGAACGCGAGACGCAACTCCGACACCCTCGCGACCCCGTGTCACTTGCCGAGGTCGTTCGGGTCAAGGGTCGTCAGGTACAGGTCATTCAGCGGTTCGGAGGAAAATGTGGTCAGCGATTGAAGCAGAGAGAGAGAGAGAGAGAGACAGACAGACAGACAGAGAGAGAGAGAGAGAGAGACAGACAGACAGACAGACAGACAGACAGACAGACACGAAGGGAAACTTTAAAGACTGTCTATTACCTCTAACACAACGCCGTCGGAATTTCTTCTCATAACTTGAAAGACCATTTTATTAAAATGCGTGCATTTAACTGGAAATATCAAAAAGCGAAATTTACTTTTTGTTCGCTAATAAACCTTCTTCAATTTCAGATTGCGTTTATCAACCGATTGCTTACGAAGGCAGCAGCGGTGTAACGGGCTTCAGGGCAGAGTAGAGGGAAAGGGAGACGGGGAGGGGGAAACGAGACAATTTTTCTGGGTCCCAGGAACGCGAAGCTATACTCAGTGGCGGCTCTAGGATTTGGCAAGTGGGGGCCGTTGGGGGCAACTTCTAATCATGGGGGCCAACCATTTGTTGTTTAATGTATGTAGCATTAAGTATAGGGTCCCAACTGGGGGCACTGGGGGCCAGGCTCTCAATAGGGGGGCACGGGCCCCCCTGGCCCCCCCGGTGGAGCCGCCACTGGCTATACTATGCATTATTGACCGTGGGGTGCCATCGTTCACAGTTTCAGTATTTTCCTCTTCCTCAAGTTGTTTAATCTTTAAGCTATGATCCAGTTTTGATGTATTCCATTAGACAAACAACAACAACAACAACAACAACAACAATAATAATAATAATAATAATAATAATAATAATAAGGTTAGATTTAAAGTGGTTCAGGAGGGTCTGCCCCGTGTGGTAAGATATTAGAACAATGTATGCGCCGTTTTTGGGACCCATAGCGTTTATTTACACTATTAAAGGGCTCTGGAAATTTCCAATACCACTATTATACGCCCAGTAGCCTATTCTGGACCCGCATTTTGGATATCTATCAGATATCTGACTGCTTTAGAGGTTTGAAAATCTATAAAATGTATAGCCACCATTATTATATTTTGCAATATAGACACATTAATAGGGTGGAAAGTGACGGATTTTCCTACTCCACTGACATCACTGCAAGGTGTTTGAAGGTCCTAAATAGAAATTTGGGTGAAATATCGACATGAATTTTTGGGTCGCCCGAAAATTTTTCATGGACCAAGGTCCAGGGTTTTTTCGAAATTTGGGCGAAAATTTGTGGTGTCGTAGAGATTTCATATTTGCACCGATTGAAGCCCCGTCGATGTCTACAAGGAATCTGGACCAATGTTCCCTCTAAATTTTGTTGAGTGTGCGCGGAAAAGTATAGTGCCTGAGCGGCACACTTTCATGCCTGAGCACCTGAATTGTTTCACAGATGTCACCCAAGACAAAACACAACAAAATCAGTGTTTTTTGAAACTCAAAATCACTGCGCGGCGGCTGGAAATTGCTGCGCGGCGTTTTCTTGTAATGTGCGCGGCCGCGCAGGCGCGCAGCTTAGAGGGAACATTGCCAGTAGGCCCCTAGTCCCTGCATGAATGCCGAGAATCAGACTACCCAGTCCGCTGTTCAATTCCTATATTTATTACTTCGTATTGCTACTGTAAGTCTGCTGTTGTAGTGTGCTACTGTGCTACTGCTACCCTGTATATACAGTAGTTGCACTAGTGTTTCTCTAAAGTCTAAACACAGTCAAAGACGGCTGAGACTGAATCTGCTGTCATAACGTATTTTTCGTAATACAAAAACTGGCGTCTTTCCGGACTTCACGGTTTGTTGTCGACAAAAATACCTACATTTGGGGGTCTTTAACGGCGGTGTTCGGTGGTGGCCCACAAGGGGGCGCTTCTCTGGCGTTCGTCTGACAACGTCTATGGCCGGTTGAGTGGACGTCTAGCGGGCTTCCTTCCTTCGGAATTATTGCTTCTGATCAGTTGTGTTCATCGGTAGCTGCGTGATCGATGGTGTCGTTGAGAGCTTCGCTGGTTCGTCGTTGTCGTCGTCATCATCATCATCATCATCAACATCATCATCACCATCGTCGTCGTCATTATTACCATCATCATCATCATCATCGTAGTCGTAGTCGTCGTCTGTCCCGGAAGAAAATTCGACGCCAAGTTGAAAATTAATGATCCAGAAAAGGGAACTGGCATAAAGTGTAGTCGTTAGAACTGATGCAACAAACTAGCAGGAAGCATGAAAGAAGGAAGAAACGGAGAGAGAGAGAGAGAGAGAGAGAGAGAGACAGACAGACAGACAGACAGACAGACAGACGTACACTTAGAGAGTCAGACGACAGAATGAAGAGATTGCGAAGAATGCAGTTTAGAAACGTTGGAAGATCAGACATTTTGAAATCCCGATAGATTCCATGTTGCCAATTAGTCGCCTGTCTATCCCATTCATCCTATTAAAAGTCTGCTGCCTTCCGAGAGAGGCTGAGCGCCTAAGAATAAGCAGCTACTGTTGTGCTGCTTGCCACGGCGCTATAGAAATTTGGAAAGCAGCACAACAGTAGCATTATAATTATTATAAATTCCGTGCTATGAATGCAACAAGAAAACATTTAAGCAATGGGAAATGAATGATGCGTCATTTCTGCTTCGTTTATTACCCTCCTGTCTGTCTGTCTGTCTGTTTGTTTGTTTCTTGTTTTGTTTGTTTGTCTGTCTGTCTGTCTGTTTGTTGTTTTGTTTGTTTGTCTGTCTGTCTGTCGCTGTCAATCATTAGTAGAAGCTCTTTTATTTGTTCTAATAATCACTCTTCCACGTTCCTTCCGCTTTGTAAATTCCGTCACGTGACGCATCTCGGCGTCACGTGACTCGCCTGCATGTTGCGGCTTTGCGTTCAAAGAAGCCGCGGTAAGAACTCCATGTCGAGAGCCTTTCGTTAAGAACAGCCCTATATCCATCCTCTCCCTTCATCCATCCATCCATCCATCCATCCATCCCACCCATCCATCCCACCCATCCATCCATCTCTACATCCATCCATCAATCAATTCGAACAGAACCCAGGCTTATTGGACACAATTACAATGGTCACGTGTCCGCCATTGACGCAAACGGCGCGGCAGATTCACGGCAAAGCATCCAGACAGACATACAGGCAGGTACATAAGACAGACAGGCAGACACACAGACACATAGACAGATGCATAAATGCAAAGACTGCAGGGGCGTAGCCAAGAATTTCATGTGAGGTATAAATTTGGGGGTATATATATATATATATATATATATATATATATATATATATAGGTGGCGCAAAAAACCGGACTAGTCACAATTCAGCTTGCATTTAATATAGTCCCGTTTTTTGCGCCACCCTGTATATACTATATATTAATATATTATATATGTTATATATGTATGCATAAATGTGTTGTATATACTGTATTATATATACTGATTTTGGGGGGGAGGAGGGCTATATATACCGATATACTCTCTCGTCGCTACGCCCCTGAAAGAGAGGCAAATAGTTCCATATTGTCTGAATTATTGTTGTTATAATGCTTGGAAGCTTATTATTAGGAAACCGTCTAATAAAACTGTATTCCGGAAATGTATAAGACATACAAATAGAAAGCAAGGTAACGAAACAAATACTCGATACAGAGAACTGCAGGGGGAGGGATACCGAAGGCGAAGAACAGGCAGACATCGAGACAGACTTCCAGACGGACAGACCAAAGGATATGCGGAGGATTCGGCAGGGAAGATATATGCATGGGTTCCGAGATAGACTTAAATGACGCAAAAGACAGCCAGCCTCTAGAACAACATCGATCCCCTCCTCACTCCAGCTTACCACCCACTACTCCCCACTCCACTCTCTCTCTCTCTCTCTCTCTCTCTCTCTCTCTCTCTATCTGGTTTTCAGTTTCTCGGTTCAAGGAGAACAGCGTTCTTCTGCCGAGTTCTTTTCTTTCTTTCGAGTTCTGCGCATATTCGGCACACCTTCGATAAACACGAGAAGAAAACGCTGGAAGAAGAATGACGGAAGGAAGAATAGAGGAGTTCGTCGACTGATGGACAGGAATACAACGTGAGTTTTTTCCGAATCGTTTGCTTTAGAAGCTATTTTCAAAATAATGCAAACAAATGGCAAAAAATCGTTGCTTTATCTATAACAACCAGCGCTGACAGTTTGACAGATGACTTGACCTTCAAAAGATCCACCAAAGCCCCACGTCCACGGTGGTGACGCGTGGTCTTCCACTCTTCCAGGCAGCGTGGTAGGATGGAAGAGACGAGGCTTGTGGCTGGTTCGACAGGCTGTCGGTTAAAGTTCGTGGATTGAATAGATAATTTGATCTGACAGTGTCAGCCATCAGATGCTGTATAGGTAGAGTTTGGCAGTGATAGACAGAAGAGGCAAATAAAAGAATAACGAATTATAAGCCATAGGTTTTATACGCATATACGCATGCATATATATATATATATATATATATATATATATATATATATATATATATATATATATAGCAGCGACCATTAGTCACCATAACGTTCTTCGTCTCTCATTGACGTCACGTTGACGTCACGCCAACACCGTCATTCGGCGTGACGTCAGCGCCATAGCGCTACCCTAGCGCTGCAGGCAAAGCCGTTTATGAAGCGCATTTTCTATAATAGGCGGGCTGTTTACATCGGATTACGCTCCGTAATGATTCGTCGTTTCCGCGAGTCACGTGACGCGATCACGTGTTTTCGTCGGACTCTCTCTCTCTCTCTCTCTCTCTCTCTCTCTCTCTCTCTCTCTCTCTCTCTCTCTCTCTCTCTCTCTCTCTCTCTCTCTCTCTCTCTCTCTCTCTCTCTCTCTCTCTCTCTCTCTCTCTCTCTCTCTCTCTCTCTCTCTCTCTCTCTCTCTCTCTCTCTCTCTCTCTCTCTCTCTACTCCATGTAAAAGTCGGTTCCTTTGATGTGTTCGTTAACTCCGGATCACGGATTTCGCTTTTTATCGCCTCCCCCCTCCGTCCCGTCGGCCCATCCTATCTCCGCCACGATCCCCCCGGGGGGTGGAGGGGGGCGGTGTAATGTCCGTCCGTACGTCACTTAATGCGATTAGGCGCTTGCTCCGAGTTGCTCGTAGATTGAATTAGTCGCATGTCACCGGTTCAGTCCGGTATAAAAGGGAAAAAGGCACGCGGTGGAGTACGGATTATTACGCGGACTGCAAAGGAAGAAATAGAACTCGAGATGAAGTTTATAGGCGTAATAATATCTCTCCGCCTCCTTGGTTCGACCCTCTGAGTCCCCCCTCAACCCGTGAAATCGTCCCCAGATGGCGCCGCAGAAGCGAAGAAAGATGGCGGTGGATGGTGGTGGTGATGACAACAGATGCCGTCTTGGCAACGGAGGACATCCGCCCGTTGCCATGGCAACATTCGCCGTCGTTAATGGAAAAACGAAAGGCCGACAGACAGACCAGACTGGCATTAACAGCGAAAAGAGTATATATATGTATATATGTATATATATATATATATATATATATATATATATATATATATATATATGGGGCATGTATTTATAGACGGAGGAAGAACTAAAGAAGACTTATAATTAGACACGACACTGGACAAGAGTCCTAATTTCATCAAATCTATAATAAGATCCTTTCTATTATTAGCACATATTGACGTCATCGTCGTCGTAGTCGTCATCATCACCATCATCTGCAACAACAACGACACTGATAAATCCCACGCACGCTTCATTTGCAAATAATAGGCTATGTATGTGACAAATACACATCAGACACACACACACACGCACAGACACACATCAGACACCCACACACACACACACACACACACGCACACACGATGTGTATTGCTTATAATGGTACCAACTTCCCTCTCCTATAGCGCATATGATACTATATTTGATACTATATAGCATAGTTACTATATATATATATATATATATATATATATATATATATATATATATATATATACCAGCGGCGGTTCCACGTGGGGATGAGTGGGGATGCATCCCCCCACCGGACTTTCGGACTTTTTCCGCTTGTGAGCCCCCTATTTTTTGGCATTTTGGGGAAAAGTCTAGCAAAACTACAGAAAACTACAGGGAAAAACTGCGGATGACCTTATCTGCTTGTCAACCTATTTTTCGGTAAAAGTGCAGTAAAATTATGGAAAAATTCCCTTTTGTCAGCCTTTTCCGGCAAAGTTTATTGATTTTTTCATTATCTTTTCATCCTCCCCACCAACTTCTATGAATTCATTCCCCCACCAAGAAATCCTGGAACCGCCACTGTACTATACTACAGTAAAAGGGCCTTTAACTTTATGTAGCGCTATTTAATATATATTTTGCCAACGTAGGCCGACTGATTTCTATTGTCAACGATTTTGTCACTCTATGGACATGACTTGCGGCGAAGCTCACAACACGCATGCGGTCGAATGAACGATTCTATACTGCGACAATCACAGGGGTCACGTGACTCGGGGGTCACCGGAACCTCTCTGGTCTAATGAACCCGTTTCCGGCGGAAGGGAGGAGAAGGTGGGGGTGAACAGGTGACGTATGTTTTCGTTGCTCTAGGCCCCTGGCCGTTCGACTCTGTTGAGGTGTCTGCCGTGTTGCGTGCAGGAGAGACCGGCGGATGGAACAAATAACGCAAAGCATTGGAATCGAAATAGAGGAATAAAGGTTATTTTACTCACGTCCGCTGAGCCATCTGCTGTAAGCCCATATCACATCTCCTCCCCTATCGCCCCAGGGATATTTTACGCCCCTAACACTCCCCCAACACTCCACCCCAATCTGAGACCGACACCGCCCTCCGCACCCCAATTTGAGCCAGAGATGACGTTTTTTGCTTGTGAGACTTTTTCGACAGGTGACCGCCCCTCCCGAAAATGCCGACACACCCCAAATTGATAATCCTAGAAATAACCCTGTGCCCCCAATTTATGATCTATGCAAACTTGCAAAGCATAGGCTCTATTGTTCCTTATTCGTTACTCAGTTTTTTCAAGGTTTCAAACTTTGAGACAGAATTCTTCAGAGCATATATATATATATATATATATATATATATATATATATATATATATATATATATATACAACGATTAACTTTACAGTCATCAATAATACAGGGCGCTGAAAGTTACGGCCAATGACCGTAACTTGTAATTAGTTACGGTCATAAACACATAGTTACGGCTTTAGCCGTTTTGATGTCGAATATTAATGAACGCGATTACTACAGTAACCCTCTCTATTCCGCACCCCATCTCCCACCCCCACACCCCAACCGAGGCCCCCACAATAGACCGGACGGTGGAGAGAGGCAAAGGCCCCAGGCGGCCGGCTGCAATCAGAGCATGTATTCGTTTGTCATTTGGCGACTGACTGACATGTCTCAAGTGTATTATGCGTTTCTTTCTGTCACGGAAGGTAACAAAAAAGTCACGAAGACAACTTGTGGCTGTCTAAAAAGGATCTGAAGGAGGAGGAGAAGAAGAACAAGGACAAGAACAAGAAGAAGGCATTTGGTCACGTGACTGCGTCGTCCAACTCTAGACCGATGCTAAGTGCGTTACTGAATTGGCGCTATAGAAATTCTTTAGTCAGAAGTTTCTGCTCTAATTCTTTCGATCTTTTTCTGATCGTTTGAAATTCGATCGACGAATAACTGTTTCATCCTTGAGCAACCGCCGACTATTAACTATGCAGCGCAGTATCATTAATTATGCGCTATAGAAGCTATCGATAAGATTCAGGGCCTCTTGACATAACTGCTATTTTGTGGCAATGATGAATTCGCAGTAGGCCCTATATACAATGCTAAAACAGCACTCATTTTTAAAATTTAGTTCATAACTTTCACTATAATAGCTATCAGCGGAAATTTACGTGTTATTACTATTATACAGGAGTCCGCGGCCTTGGGTTAACCTATGGAGCGCCACTGAGATCAGAAATTGAGCGATAGTTTTCGTAAACGACCGCCAAAGCTTCATTTGCGAAGCATGTTTCGACGAAGCAGCAAAGCAGGGCTCGGTATTCGGCGTCTACAATACTAGACGACCAGACTAGACTACTTTGGCCAGTATTTGCCCGGCGTACAGGTAAGCAGAGATCCGGTTGCCATTGGAAACGGCGGTAGCCAGACCCGATAACGATACAGATTGCAGATACACCCGGTTATCTTATCTGTCGAATATCTGCGGTGCGAGATAGGCGGCAGTGGCGGCTCTACCGGGGGGGAGGTGGGGGCAGAAGGGGCCCGTGCCCCCTATTGAGTGCCTGGACCCCAAGTGGCCCCTATGTTGGGACCCTATACTTAATGCTACATACATTAAACAACAAATGGTTGGCCCCCATGATTAGAAGTTGCCACCCCAACTGCCCCCCACTTGCCAAATCCTGGAGCCGCCACTGATAGGCGGGACGGCAGAGTTGTGTACAGAGCAGTTAGTAAACCCTGTGAAAAGGTTGCTTCAGCGTCGGTGGGTGGGTGGGCAGCCTGGTGCTTACCTGTTGAAAGCCCAAACGCAGGTATGCACGCCAAGGCGACACCTAGCGGTGAGTCCAATATTATTACTGTCGGGCAGACGATAAATTATGAATGAAATTAATGATACGCTGGACTCTACTACTTGAGAGATGACATTGCACTTTTGAAGAACGCGGTGACTGGTGACGATGATGACGAAATTTATTAGCGCCATGCATATGATCCGCGCAATTTGTCAAGTAGTTCTTCAGAGTCGATCGTCAGACGCAAAAATACCGAGGTTGCTGTTCGGTCGAGTGGGCCGAAGCACAGAAGTCAAATTCATCCGCGCAAGAAAGGGCACGGACGCCCAAAGAACGGGCAACAACAGAGTACCGGTAATCAGAGGCGATGTTGAAAGGCGGCCTTATTTCTATAGGGGGACCGGTATGGGAATTCCGCAAAAGCCGTTGAAAATGGGGGTTGGGGTGGGGTGGGCGAAGGATACTCCCTAGAGGGAAAATCAGTTCAGTGCAGAAGCCTAAAATGATGAACGTTCAGTGCTTATTCTAGCCACGTCTTGACATTGGGGAGTTTGAACCACCACCACCACACTATTCTGTGGGGTCAAGATTTGTCATCTCTAAACACTGTCGTCCTTTCACTCTGCTTTTTTGGTCAGATAGGGGTTTTGCAGCCATCCGAGGGTGTATATCCATACATACTCCCTAAATCAGTCTACGTTCAGTGTTTATTTTACACCTTGACATTTGGGGGTGGTTTGAAATTTTAAAGATTTGGAGGAATTCATCCTCCAAAAACAGGTACATTTTAGAATAAACACTGGTCTCCAAAAACAGGTTAATAAACATGGTCTGTTGTTGGTTTATATGTGGTTATATGTTTATATGGTTTAAATGGTTTATAGTGAAGATTTATATCCCTGCGCTATATTTATTGGTTCTCACACAGGTCAGTCCCTACTGAACCACTTTAAACCTGGTTATATTATATTATTATTATAATAAATCAAATTCCTGGCTACGCCTCTGTTTGCAGCATTGTTTGCTAAGAGAAATATACATGCGGTGTATTGTATATAGGCCCTACAAAACGGATACTATAAAGTTATAAATTTCCTAGTAGTCCAACTAGAATTCTAGAAGAGTCGTTATAAGAGCTCAATTCAACACAAAGACTTTGAACTTATGATTGCCGCTATCGAAAATCTTGTTGGTCAACACTTTGTAGATCTGTCACTTGGACTTTGCTCTGTAGACAATGGCGTCTACAGCGGAAACCTTACTAACGATGATAGTTTTAGTTGGACTAATAATAATAATAATAATAATAATAATAATAATAATAATAATAATAATAATAATAATAATAATAATAATAATAATAATAATAATAGTAATAATAGTAATAATAATAATAATAGTAATAGTAGTAGTAGTAGTAATAATAATAATAATAATAATAATAATAATAATAATAATAATAATAATAATAGTAATAATAACTATGCACTTCTATAGCACCATTTCTCATACTCAAGGGTATCAATCGATGGTACTTCAAATCCATCCGCAAATGACCAGGTCATTCCAGAGATCAGTCTCAGAGGGAAAGAGTAAGACCGACTTACGGAGGAAAAGCCAATTGAAAGAGGTGCATTATAAGTCTGGATCTAAAAATACTCGAATACTCGAATACTCTGCAATTGGAGGCTGTCTTTTTTCAGTATGCGCTGTGAAGTAGACCTAAACATATTGATATTTTTATTAGGCATATCAACCGGTTTTCAGTTGTCGCACAGAGGACCCTACATTTTCACCAACCATCGCATTAAACGTAGTTTTAATGCGCGCACGCACACACACACACACACCATATCAGATGTTGCCTAAATGTGGCGGCAATTTGGTTGAAATGTCCTGCAATTGAGCAATTATTTTTCCATCGGTTTGACGTTTCTGGAGAGACTTTGGTCGGCTGTAGGAGCAGTGACGTCATCGGGGGGCTTCGAAAATGCAGAAAAATGGGGGTTCCCGGGGGCCACTTTTGTCTGAATTTGTGCGTCGGAGATGGGTGATTTTTCTGGTGGTGGTCATCATCTGCGAACAGCAAGCCTATGCGAGTGCTGTCTGTAAACGGTTGCTGCTGATTTGGCGGATGCCTTTGGCTATATAGGCTAAAAGCACGAAGATTGCGAGTTCCTATAAGAGCGTGTTATGTGCTGTAAGATGCGAGGCACAGTGTGACATTTTGTCGCAAATATTTTGTCACAGATTTTTGTTGACGACACACGCAAATAGGCTAGACGTAGAAAGAGGGGGAAGAGAGAGGGGGAGAGAACGAGAGAAGACATACTCTCTCTCTCTCTCTCTCTCTCTCTCTCTCTCTGTCTCTCTGTCTGTCTGTCTGTCTGTCTCTCTCTGTCTGTCTGTCTGTCTGTCTGTCTGTCTGTCTCTCTCTCTCTCTCTCTGTCTCTCTCTGTCTTTCTGTCTCTCTCTGTCTGTCTGTCTGTCTGTCTCTCTCTCTCTCTCTCTCTCTCTCTCTCTCTGTGTCTCTCTGTCTCTCTCTGACTCTCTCTGTCTCTCTCTGTCTCTGTCTGTCTGTCTCTCTCTCTCTCTCTCTCTCTCTCTCTCTCTCTCTCTGTCTCTCTCTCTCTCTCTCTCTCTCTCTCTCTCTCTCTCTCTGTCTTTCTGTCACGTATACACCGTAGGTGTTGAGAGCTTTCTTTTGCACGTCATATGTTAAAGGTCAATTTAGAAACCTAACAATATGCATTAGTATATTACTACAGCCACTATACTGTTAACGAACCGACGCCCGAGGATTATGTGCTGACTTTGATCTTAATTGAAAATGGCATCCATTGTTAACACAGCTTTTCATTAAGCTGATAACTAACTGATCGATGGTAGCCGATAGATCTCGCTAGCACTCAGGGCTAGGTATCATTTGCTGATGAGCAAAACCAAGCCGCTAAGTCGTCCCGCTATCGTGAACATTGTTCAAATCGATCTTAGTAGGTGGCCTGGAGATCGAAATTATTGGATCAAATATTGATCACCGGAAGGCATGTATCGATTATTGGGCATCGGCTTTAATTAAGAAATTTATTGGATACGAACTGGGATGATCCTTCTATACTGCGAATCGACCATCGACCGATGCAAAGTACGTGACTAAACTGGCGCTATAGAAATTCTCAGTTAATTAATAATTTTAGCTACAGTTAGTTAGAAGGTGGGTTGACTACTTACTTACTGATTGCATTAAAATTTTATTGATTTACCAAGCAATCGCAATTTTGCATCGATTTTTAATTTCCTCCGTAGAAGTGTTAAACGAGTTTTCCTTATTCTTGATTTTCTTCATGTTTTCCTCTTTCATTCTTCCAATACTTTGTACTTTTTCCAAAGACTTGTCTTTCTCTATCATCTGCTGTTGCCGGCTTTCCAAACTCTTACTCCCAGTTCTCTCGCATTTCGCGATCTGCTTTCGTTTTCCTGTTGTTACTTACTTACCTATATATTTACTGTCTGATTGTATCGAAAATGACCACTTTTGTGTTCAGGTTGAACTCACGGGTCAAAGGTCGCCGCCATTTTGATGCCTTCGACACCGGAAGTGCCGACGGGCGCGCGTGACGTCAGCGTCGCCTCCGACGAATGCCGAATGAACGCGATCAAGAACCGGAAAGAGAACGACTGGTTCGGCCACGACGCCGGAAGTAGGACGCCGTCGTCGTCGTCGTCGTCGGGTCAGAGACCGGCTTCCGGTTCCGGTGGCGGAGCAAGAACTTCGGGCAGAACGTCGCGCGAGTCGGAACAGTGGTTTCGCTACGACGCATCGAAAGGATGTTCGCCTTCTTCTTCTTCTTCTTCGAAAGGCGACAGCGGCAGCAAACCGGAAACGAAAGCGAAGGTGTTCGGGACTCAGCAGGACTGGTACAAGCACGGCCCGGACGTTCCGGATCCGCCGTCCATGGACAAGGGATCCAGGACGCGGTCGCGCCGGGGCGCCTGCTCCGAGGTCCGACAACAGCAGAAGGCGGCGACCGATTCGAACGACTGGTTCCGTCACGACCACAAGACCGGTTCCGGTTCCAACAAGGTCACCGCCAAGGTCACTTCGACGACGACGACGACGACCGCGCTGTGGGCGCAGAACGGCGCCGGGTCTCCGCCGGAACAGCCGACGACTTCCGGTGGTCCGCGATCGAAAACGAGGCTGACGGCACCGGAAGCGGACCGGTACTACCGGCGCGACAAGATCGGATCGAGCGCCGAGTGGTTCTCCCACGAGCACCCGCGCCACGACGACGACGCCGCCGCCATCGCCGCTTCCGGCGGAAGTGGAGGCGCGAAAGGCGCTCGAACGACGAGAGGGACGCCGGAAGGAGGCAGGATCGCCGATCGGTTGAAGGGCGAATCGGAGGACTGGTTCAGTCACGACGGCAGCCACCCCTACGTCGCCCCCGCCCCGGTCGTCAAGGGCAACTCGCCGATGACGCGGGAGCTGATGGAGCGGGCACAGGGCCGCGAGATCAAGCAGATATTTCGCATGGATGAGAACCTGCGAACGACCTGGACGGCCCCGCCGCCTCTCTTCGGGCCCCCGAGGTCCCCAGGGGCGGCCCCTGGGGCCTCCGCGACCCCGTCGGTCGAAACCCCGTCTTCCGCAACCGCTTCCAACGATATCATTCAAGATAAAGTGGATGGACTCGCTGTAGAAAACGAACGAAAACCGGAAAACATCGAATAAAGGAGATGACGCGACAAAGCCAGGTTTCAGTTCTTCCACAGAAATGCGGATTAATTAACCCTTTAATCGCCACACC
Organism: Metaphire vulgaris; assembly: GCA_018105865.1. NCBI lineage: Eukaryota > Metazoa > Annelida > Clitellata > Crassiclitellata > Megascolecidae > Metaphire > Metaphire vulgaris. The sequence goes on from CM030846.1 coordinate 14,693,796, forward strand.
GATCATCGCAATCAAATATTTGATATCACGTGCTTCGATCTACAGTGGTGTGCAAATGTTTGGAGTTACTTTCAGCTTATACACTTCTTTTCTTCTTCTTTAGTCAGTGTACCGTCTCCTTTTCTACAGTGGCGGCTCCAGGATTTGGCAAGTGGGGGGCCGTTGAGGTGGCAACTTCTAATCATGGGGGCCAACCATTTGTTGTTTAATGTATGTAGCATTAAGTATAGGGTCCCAACAGGGGACCACTGTGGGGGGGCACGGGCCCCCTGTGGAGTCGCCATTGCTTTTCTATAAGTTTTTCTATCTATTACCTTCTATTCCATCTATTCTCCTCCTCGAATCAATATTGTAAATCAAAATAATTGCAAAATAATAATTGCAGAAATTATTTCAAAATTAGAAAATACTTTCAGAATTTTGCACACCATTTTTTTTTATTAAAGTGCACGAATGCATATGACATATGCTTGCAATAAGTGACGTAGTATATTCGGTATCTAGTTAGATTAATGTGTTTTTAAGTGTTGATGATGTGTCGGTGATGTTTCATTAAAATTATCGCCATCTGCTTCCATGTTTGGTCAAAAGCTCTATAAAAATTTACGAGATTTTACTTACCTACTTTACTTACCTTTTGTTTTGGATATGGCTAATTAAAATTTAGTCTAAGCGTCTAAGAATAAGCAGCTACTGCTGAGATACCAGTGTAACATCAAAGCACCATATAAATTCATTAGATCTTATTGATTGACTTACTTACTGCAATGAATTCAGAAACAGATCCAATACACTCCAGTTCCAGGACTTATAATAATAATAATAATAATAATAATAATAATAATAATAATAATAATAAAAAATTCAATTCAATTATTGGTAGAGCATTTTTGATACTCAAAGTCAGGGTTGGGCTAGTTCCACGCCAAAATTCAGATGAAAGAAAACAAGCCCAAAAACGACATAAGAAACTATAACTATGATATTTGCCACGATACATAAATGGGATAGGGTTCCTAACTTTTTAATTCTACAGCAAAGTAAATCTTGTGTTAAAACAGTAACAACAAACCAGGCAATCTTTGACAGGCAATGGCAAACTGTCGAAATTTAACAGGCGACCACATGACATGTCCATCAAGATGGCAGCTAGCAAAAACTCTTAATAATCGAAATAATCAAAAAATTTACTTAGATATCTTAAATACAACAAAAATTCATAAGCAATTTAATCAATTATAAACTAAAACTCAGAAAATGTAGAAATTCCAAAAGTGCCACCAACGTAATCACACACAGAACAGAGTTTAAATCTACAGTAAAGGGTGGTGCAAAAAAACCTAGACTATTAATTTTCCAAATTGTATCGCTTGAATAACCAAAGTATTTTTTGCGCCACCCTGTACTACTGTTTTTAAAAGAACAACCAAACAACTGAACCTATAAACTGAAACCAGTGACAAATTCATTCTGATTTGCAAAAACAAATCGATTTTCCAAGACAAAGTCATCAGAATCAACACACAGCTGTTGGAAGGACTAAGATAATGAGACAAAAGTCACAAAACACAAAACAATACTATTTACTCAGTGTTTATTCTAGGCCTGTTTGAGGGGGGGGGAATTCCCCCCAAGTTTTAAAATTCCACCGAAAAATTTGTATTTGTTGGCTTGGGGGATGGAAATTCCCCTCCCAAAAAAGCATGGAGAGACAAATCTTGTCCCCCCAAACATTTCAAACTCCCCCCAATGTCAAGGTGGCTAGAATAAACACTGCTATTTACTCAAACCTAGATCCAAAGAATCCAATCCAATTATAGGAGCTTTAACCCCTTAACTGGGGATCCCGGATATATCCGTCCATTTTACATTGAGTTACAGTTAAATACACGGTTAAGGGGTTAAAGTTTGTATTAAAAGTATTTTCAGTTTTCTAGTTGGACCAATCAATATTCCATACAAAACACTGTTGAAGATCTCCAAAGCGAATTCTAAGCCACAAACATTCCTGTACAGTTGCATAATCAAAGTACGCAAACATCGTAACTTAATGAAAAGATGGGTCAAAATACCGCATCTCAAACGACACCCCCAAGGGAACATGGACACCCATCAGAATCAAACTTAAGCCAGAGATGAGTAGGTTATTTCCAAAACAACATCGAGTTGCCCGCATTTCAAATACATTCTGCTGCGAAGGCAAATTTTTGTATGCCAAGTTATAAGCCTAAAGTTCTGGTACAATGTGTCTGGCCAGTTACGCACTCAAATACAGATGCACTTTCAACGATACCATACTCGCATAAGTGGTAAAAAGTGGTAAAAGAAAGTGGTAAAAATCAGATCAAAACAGTACAACTGTAATAAAGAACAACACTTTTACTTAATTGGTCACTTAAAAGAATAAGATTTAAAACTTGAAACAATTACTGTTGCCATAGTTCCAAAGACATCATTACTACTTCCAGCGCAATCATTTCCACTGCACTGCACAACTAGTGTTTTCATGATTACCTGATATGTAAATAAAAAGCGAAAAATTTAGCCTACTTGCAACACTATAATTATATGAAAAGTGCAGAAAAAGTCGACATTTTGAACAGCACTAAATTATCGACTACACAACCAGCCGTAAAACGGCAAACTCCCCATAACAACAAAACTAAAAAAATCAGTGCTAACTTTCAAACACCGCTGTTGCTTTAACTTATTAGCCTAAAACATTTTAAAATCATGGATAAAAGTAAAAAATAATGTCCTTGCAAGAACAACCATGAAATTATGAGAGATTTACGAGCCTGCCTTTACAACGAAATGCAAAATCATGAAGCAGGTAACTGTTGCCACTGCATATAGGAATAAACAAATTTAAAAACAATACATCACCAAGTAGGCTACCATTCTGTATTGTTGATCTTCTATGCTTATAATATTACAGCATTTTATGCTAGCATCATTGCAAAATTACTAACTGCTACATATTCCTTACATAGCTGTTCATTAACCAGGTGACATAAGCTAATGTAACATTTTAAATGCGTCCCGGGCTTTGCTATATAATTTAAACATTTCACACTACAAATGCTAAGTTACACTGATATCATCTGCGGTAAACGAACGAAACACAGGGGAGTGCTACTACTTAACCCCTTAACTGGGTGTCCCGAGTAACGCTCGTCCATTTTACATTGAGTCACAAATAGTTGCCCAGTTAAGGGGTTAACCAAAAACAGAGCTTGCCTGCTATATCTTCAAGATCTTAAACGATAACAATAAAAGCAAGATTAGGGGCCATCCATATAGTACGTACGCAGTCATATTTTCGACCCCTCCCCCTTGTTGCACGCCGTACATTTTGGTTACCCCCCCATGCATATGTACAAATTAGCAAACCCTGCATGGTGAAAATTAATTTTTTAGCCATAGCCAAAAAGCAGCTTTAATATTTAAATAACCGTGGGAACAATAGTTGGTATCCTTTGTTTGACCGCGAGAAAGTAATTTTGTTAAAATCAAATGTTTGTGTGAATATACCAGCCTTTTCTATCTATTTATAAATGTGAATGTGCGTACGTACAAATTCAGCCGTGACCCCCTCCCCCGTACGCAAAATCGCCGAAATCTCAAACCACCCCCGCCCCTCGGTGCGTACGTACTAAATGGACGGACCCTTATTCGTCAATTTAAGGTCAAATTCTGAAAATCAAATTGAGAACACTTCCCCCCCAAGAAACTAATTTTTATGAATTAGGCGTATAGGCGCTGTCGTCCGTTAACACTCAACAACCACTTCAGCTAGTTAACTTTGCTACATAAAAGCAACGTCTAAAAATGTCAGCAAACGCGGCAACGACGCAACGTCGACAACGACTACACACATCCACAATCGACAACCTCCGACCAATCGGCACACGTCAAATTCTACCGTTCGATTGGTTTCGAGATAAGACGGACAAAATCTGCCCGCCGCCGCAAAGTCATCGCTAACGCCTGGCGCCGGAGTCGTCGAAAGGAGTCCCGTCGACTTTTTTGCCGCTCCGTCCCGCTATACATCGAAATATGCCGGGGAGGGGGGGAAAACCCTCGATCGTCGAAACCTGGCTACATCTGTAAGTAGCTGTTAGCACTGTTTTGCGGTTGCTTCTGGTGCGGCTGCTGTGGGTGGAGGAGGTGGTGCTGCACGACCGGGAGTCGGCACTTTCGCGCGACCTTGCGCGTCTGCTTGATGCCCTTGACCCGGCGCCGGGCGTAGTTCACCTGATGCGAGAACGTCTGGTTGATCATCCTCTCCGACGGCTCGATGTTTCCGCTTTCCAGGCAGAACTTCCGCATGTACGCTTGAAAACAGAAGCGCAGAAGACGAACGAATCACTCGCGATCACATTTCAATTAAACGCAATCAAATTGAACTCACGTACGAGTAAAACCAATGCGATCGCACATCGCAAAATAACGAAATTTTCTTACAATTAAAAGTCAACCAAAAAAATAACATTATGCAACTTCAACCACAAATGCTTATAGAAATATACAAAACTGCAACAGACCCCCGACCCCCGACCCCTCTGTGCGTACGTACTATATGGATGGACCCTTAGGCACTCGGATGCAGACAAACCTTTGCATGCCAAAACTCTCATCGGATCAAGCGGGAACTTATTGATGATGTCATCAGTCGACTTGCAGTTCAGGCCCTGGCCGCGAGAACAGGCGAGCTCGTTCCAGGTGAAGACGAGCGGTATGAGGCGGCGCAGCACGTACAGCGCCGCGCCTTCCTTGTGCGACAGCGCCTCGTTGACGATTATCTGCAGATTCAGCCTGTTGACGTAGACGTCGTAGTTGGGCAGAAGCTGGACCTGCTTCCCGTCTGCGCTGGTCGACTCCGACTGAAATGAGGCCAAACAAGGTCAAAGTTCAAACCTGTCAATCATAAGGTAAGGAATTCTCTAAACTGACAGAATTCTTTTACGACTTCTTGCCCAGCTCCACTTCAAAATATTAGTCGATATTCACATCAACATGGTCAAGGAGAAGAATAAAGCAACTAATGATAAAAAGCATTAAATAAATAAGCACCATAAATTAATAACAACCAGAAGTAATCATAGTCATACTTTGTTAAGTAAACTAGTGCCTAACAATTCAGTATTTACTATAATCTGACCATCGCAACAACTGCCACTGGTACTACAACACCCTGTCTCACCTTCAAATCAAACCGATTAACTGATCTAGTTGTCAGTAGCAACAATACTACAACCACTGCCACCACCACCACCACCACCACCACCATCACAGGTTATTAAATCATTACTGCCACTGCCACCACAACCGCCGCCGCCGCCACCGTAGGTTATTAGATCATCAAAAGAACGAAAGCTGAAACCACTAACACCGCTGCAAAGCAAAGTATTGCATAATGGCAGAGGTCCGAGTATACTGACAGCACCGGGCGACATCATGCTTGGTATGCCTTCGCTTACGGTGGCACGGCCTCGGTCGGGGGAGGAAGCAGATGGACTGCAGATGCTCGCCGCGTCGCCGAGAGAAGCGACGCTGGAATAATGTCTTGTTTCCCAAGCTGCAACAAAAGGCATTCCCTTCTTAGACATTTCTTAGACAAAAGAACGGATTGCTATATTTCAAGAAAAGTAAAACAGTCAAAGTTCTTCTTTCCGAGCCTCACGGGCTCATACGGTGGCGCTGATCTTTGTTTCTATAGCCCTCAACCAGGCAAGCAATGCCACGGCTACGGAGCCAGTGCATCGCGTAGCGTACTTGTGTGACTCATCGCAGGTTCTTATCACTGCTCCTCATTTTACCACCGCCCTCTAGTAAGTAAGGCTGAGTTGACCTTAGGCTCTTGAAGTCGCGACCTTATGCGCTATCATCCAAAGTTGTTACCACTCTGCTAACACCCTTAAATCTACTAAAAATTTACAATAGAAAAAACTTGAACAACCTGCAACATTTTTCATGTGAAATGTGTATGAAAATTGCATGCATCTTGTGCAAAATAATGACAACTTTCACGTTAAACAGAACAAAAATTATTTACGAATTATTATTTACAGAAAATGAATAATGTGACCTTGTCTCGCAGAATATCTGGTTTCATTTTGAGCAGACAAATTAAAAAAACAAATGTCTAAATTCTTACTGTTAATGCCTAGCTGCAACAGTTTCTCAAAGCAGGCATTACCTCTTCGCTCGCAAGAGCATTTATCTAGCTGTGTCTTCATACTGGTACTCTCCTGTTTCAGCTGCTGTATCTCGAAGTTCACAGCGCTTTGGAAGTCAGTCAGCGACTGTTTCATGTTTGATATCTCCTGCCGAAGTTGGTTGTACTCGGCTCGTGGCAGGACAACAAACGGAGTTGGGCCGTCAGCGTCATGCGATGACAGAAGATGCAGCATTGAGCCGTCGTACGGTTTTGCATGTCCGTCGTTTGACTCTATCATGCGCTGTACAGCGGTCTGTACACTCGACAATTCCATCGCCGTATCAGCCATTCGATCGATGCGAATCAGGTGATGTGATGCAGTACCGTCGACCGATGTTTGTTGAAACATTTTCAAAGATAACCTTTTCAAAATCCCAATTATATTTACCACAGTAAATAAATGGACTCGGCGTTTAAACATAAACACACAGCTTCGCATTTTTGCAAAATCGGTTTCCTATTTTGCTAACACCAAAACACATCTTACTGCGATAACACGGCAGCTGGCATAAAACATCTGTGCATTCAATGTTCATTTAGTTTCATTTCAAAATTAGGTTCATTGTTAAATAGCCAAATTCAAAAGCGCTATATACAGGGGCCTTCTTGGTGGAGGGAAGTTCGAGGCCCCATATTTTGTACCGTTTAAAACAGCAAAATACCTCAACTGACTAACCTGCAATGCTCTGCGTATTGAAAATTAATTATCGATTCGAATCAAAGATCCAGAGAGTATCAAATTATGAACAAATAATTCAGATATTTAACTGAAAATCATTTAATATTATTCCGTCATCGCCATCTTGCATCTCGCAACATAGCATTTGCTTCACTTGTATAGCGCAAGATTTAATATGATTATAATTTTCTTTTGTGTGTGTGTGTGAGAGAGAGAGAGAGAGAGCGCTAGAAATTTCCCCGCCGAGAATAGCAGTTTATCTCAAGTTTTGAGCGCTAGATTGGATGTTCTGTCTCCAACGCTCTGTCTCCAACGTTATGACTCCAGCGTTATGTCTCCACGTCTCCAACGTTATGTCTCCAACGTTATGTCTCCAACGTTATGTGACACACACACACACACACACACACACACACACACACACACACACACACACACACACACACACACACACACATATATATATATATACAAGAAATTAACAAGATTTTACTTACTTACTTACTTTGTTTATATCAGGAAGTGATATCAATTAAGCCATAAGTTTTATTTACTTTGGGTTTGTTCAATAATTTACTTTCAATTAAGCTATTTAATGTTTATAAAGGCACAATTTATAGTTCTACATGCAGTCTGCACCACTACACGGTCTACAGGGCTACAGTCCGACTGCTTGTTCGTCCCCAATGGATTAGGCCTAATTATCAGGTTTAAAAGGTTCACATTTGCAGGCAATCTGGATAAAGGCAGTCACGGTACTCCAGCGTCTGTGTCGAACTACGGAGCAAACTTCTGAAGCTGAGCAAACGTTATAGGGCCTACATGCTGGAGTGGGGGCAACATATGATGAACAATTTGACAAATGCTGAGCCCACTCTAAATCAATGGAGAGAATCGGGCCCCGTGGATCGCCATTTCTGAACCGAAACTCCAAAAATATGAAATTTCAAAAATAGAAATTTCAGGAGGAGCATGCATTGAGACTGGAAAATGTGTTAACTGGTATATAAAAATGTTGAAATATTGGGGGACAACAAGTGCTGGGCCCCCTGCCCGAATTATTTGGGGGTCCGGGCCCCCGGACCCCCTATGGATTGACGCCTATGATCCTTGTAACGATAATTAGGTCCATCGTTGTTGCTATAGTTTAGTTTAGTTTAGTTATTTAGTTATGTAATGTGTTCATGCAGTCTATCGACTAGTCACCACATTAATCTTGACTTTACTTACTTACTTTTATATCTCGACTAGCTTTTAGGGTATTTTTAAATTCTCGTATTGAACATTCAGAGGCTATTTTAGTGAAAGACTAAAAATCGCCAAGAGGCCTAGAGGCCTAGAATGTGGTTATTTACGAGTAGTTATTTTAGTAGGCCTAAGCAGTGGCGGTTCCAGGAAGTTGTTGTTGGGGGGGGTGTAAAGTTAAGAACAAAAGAAATGAGAGGGGACAGGTAATTCTTAGTGCTTTTACCCACTAAATGTTAATAAACCTTGCCAGAAAAGGCTGGCAAGCTAAAATAAACGTCATTCGAACCGCGCTATATTTTTGAGTAGGTATTTGTTAAACTTAGGCCTACCGCAAAAATAGGTTGACAATGAGCAAAAAACTCCGGTGGGGGATGCATCCCCAGTCATCAACATGGTTAAACCGCCACTGGGCCTAATAAAGACCTGTGTAATGAAAAGGAGTCTCGAATCTGGGCGAAACTGCATCACAGAAAACATAATACATTGTCTTATATGCTAAAAAAATCGCTTGGACCGCATACAGTAGCAGGGCGCAGCATTTGGCCGTCTTCAGATAATAGGCTTAATTACATGTATTTATTGTCATTTTTTAAAGAAAATACAAGTTTAAACAAGCATGGTCGCAAGCACGACTCATGTCCTCATGTCCTCATGTCCTGACATGGGCATTTTTCTGGAGAGGCCACGTCTTTAATGCAGTGGACCAAGGTTTTTTAAAATTAAAAAATGCTTAATAAACGTCATTACTGCATGGTTTTCTTGTGCTTCTTTTTAACGTCCTGAAATGTCTGACAATCAAAAAAGGGACCCCGACCAATGTGTTTGCGTTGAGAAATAATAGGACATGGCCGTTTTTATGACCAGGTCTGTGCTCCGCGGTAAACAGGTCTATTCAGGGTTCAATCTAGGTCGTCTCCGGGGGGGTTTGCCCTTTTTCCCACACGGGAAATGTCAAATTCCCTCGGAAATTTTGGCATACTACATCAACTAACAGCAGCCCCTGGGTCCTAGCTGACCTTCCCCGCCCCGGTTTTGTCAGCCCCCTGGAGTCCAAAGTCTAGATTAAACGCTGGGTCTATTACTACTATCAGGGCCTATTAACGTCGTCATTTTTATCGCGGAAGATTTTTAACCCCTTAACTGGGGATCCCGTATATATGTCCGTCCATTTTACACTGAGTTACAGTTAAATACACGGTTAAGGAGTTAACAGATCGGACGCATATGGGATCGAGTGAAGACATCGAATCGACGAAACACGAGATGAAGAACTGGTCCTAAGTGTAACAGAACAGCGCCGTCCAATGTCGACGTCTTTGTATTTTATCAGGATCATCCGGGTCTCAGACGGAACGCGACAAAAATCCAGGTGTGTTGAGGGGGTCGATCTACGCGACGCCATCTTTGGGACGGAAGTCGATACAACTGTGGCGAAGACGACGTTTCCGGTGATGATGAGGACGACGACGACGACGACGATTAGGACGGTCGTCGTCTGCGCATGCGCGGTGACAGTCGATGACCCGGACGACGCCAGTCGATATTCGAAGTGGTCGGTGGCTCTCGGTTTGCCTCCGTCTCTTCGGTGATCGCGGCGATGGAAGGGCAGCTCCAGGACCCTCAGAGGCTCCGTCGGACTTAACTCTATCGACACCAAAGAGCAGGAGCTAAGATCTACTTAGGCTATAGCCTATTAGGCAGGACTGGAAACTGTGATTTTATGCAAAAATAGGGTTTTAGGGGTTTTAAGAAGTCAAATTTTGAGTATTTTAGCTTTTTTTATTCTTAACTTCTTAAGTATAAAGATGAAAATATCCCATGTTTAATGTTTTAAAAGTTTGTTGCTCTTTGCAGACAGCAGAACACATGTATGTGACACCAGTATAGAGATTAGAGAAGGGTCTATGGGTGTTGATAACATATGTGACAAAAATATGGTGAAGGGTTTATAGGCGTTGACATGCCAAACATTAAAACCCAAACATTTGAACCTATAAACCTAAAAACCATAATATAAAACTAAATTTTATTTGTAAAAAAAGTTTTCCATTCCTGCTACTAGTAGTAGTAGTAGTAGTAGTAGTAGTAGTAGTAGTAGTAGTAGTAGTAGTAGTAGTAGTAGTAGTAGTAGTAGTAACTTCTATAATTATTATGGTAACATAGGCAATGCAGTGTATTTGTTGCGATTGAATTTGGTGTCCATTGGGCAGGCCCCCTGAGACTAGTCCTATTAAAGCTAAGAATGAAAACGTCCCCATCAGACACCATTCTTAATATCTGAGCGAGTGGATATAGATAGTGAGGCTGAGCATGTACAGTACGCTGTGTTCCCATGTTCTCCGCCCAGTGGCGTAGCCAGGATTTCCGGAAGGGGGGTTTTGAAAAAAAATTTCGTCAATAGCCGCCAAGGGGGGTTTTCACCCAAAAAATTGCCAAAAATCGCCTCAAAAATAAAAATTGCATGGGAATACATTAAAACAATTTTTTTCGCCGTCCAAGGGGGAGGTTTAACCCCAACCCCAATTCCCCCGTTGCTACGCCACTGTCTCCGCCTACTTTTCGTCAGTTCCGCCTGAGCGGTGCTTCTGCCGACGGCGTTTTCGGCGACCAGCGTGTAGTTTCTGAAGCTGTATCGAGTTACGCGACGGAGAATATATCGAGTTTCGACGACTTCGTCAGGTCGCATCTACGAAAGATCTCAGTCAGTCTAAACGCGTCTAAAACGCCCATAAGCCTAGCACACAGCTATTCGGACTAGAGGCCTTGGGAGGGGGCAAATTGACTTGGCTGGAGGGGAAGAGACTGGGACGTAGCTAGGCATAGGCAGGATTTTAGGTTTGGAGGGGCGCTGGAAGCCCAAGATTCACTCCCCTTTCTTCCTTCTGAGCCCGCAACGCCATTTGGGCTTGAATTCATTGGGGGAGGGGGCTAGCTTCAGGTGGGGGGGTGAGCCCCAAGCCCATTCCTGGCTACGTCCCTGGAAAGAGACACAGTTCAATGCAAAAATTTGTGTCACCGCTGATTCTGGTTTTTTTTGGGGAGGGGAGCCAATTTTGGGAACGGGGAATCATCCCCTAACAGGCCTGGAAAAACACTACAGTGGACCTGGGGAACTGAAAAAACTGGGGAAAACTGACAAAGCCGGGGGGGGGGTGGCTTCTAGCACACCAATGCTAAGAGAGTATCCACAATCCAGGGTGTTTGACGCCCTGAAACGGCAGATTAAACACTGGGGGGGTGGGGGTGGAATCAGAACAATTAAATAAGAGGTTCCACAAAGGGTGTTTAACCACGGCAACCGGGTGGGGGTTTAACTGTAACTCAATGTAAAATTGACAAATCCGGGATTAGGGTTAACAAATCATGACATTTATGGACACAAGACTAAAATGCAATTCTTTGGACGATATCACTGATATTATTTGGCGCATAAAACGCCATAAAATAATTACATTACTGTTACATTGGTAACGTTTTCCTAAAGCAGTTAACATCGACCATGTAAGTAAGTAAGTAAGTAAGTAAGTAAGTAAGTAAGTAAGTAAGTAAGTAAGTAAGTAAGTGAGTAAGTGAGTTAGTGAGTTAGTGAGTGTGATCAAAATCTCGTGGATTTATATAGCGCTTTTTATATAGCGCTAGTAGTAGTAGCAGTAGTTGCTTTTTATTATTCCTAGGCGCTTATCCCGCCCGTGCGTTGAATAGTAATTAGCCAATTATCTTACGGTAACCAGCATCGAGTAATCTTCCGGAGGACGGTCGGGTCTGAACAGGGAACCAGTGTCGTTCCCGGGGCCGGTCTTTTCGTCCCAGTAGAGCGACTGGACCCCTGGCATCGATCTAACTTCGCACGTCAGCTCAACGTTACGATCGTTCAGATCAGCCGAAGACGACAGACAATGGATGACAGGGCGATCTGCAAAATACGTCATCGACCTTCTATTAACCCCTTAACTGGGGACGTATCCGTCCATTTTACATTGAGTCACAGTTAAATACACGGTTAAGGGGTCATATTAAGCGATCAAACCCTAATCACGCCCATCTGCATGTCTTGGATCTGCCTGTCTCCATTTGATTATTCTCCCCCACACCCCACCCCACCCCGCCGATCTGACTGGCCTCTCCTCTCCCCCGCTTGACCTTGGTCTAATTCCGGCTGAATTTGGTGCGCCACCGGCTGATGCCCCCCCCCCACTTGCCAAATCCTAGAGCCGCCACTGCCTAGGCGCTATGACAGTAGCGCCATAGAAGTTGATTGATTGATGATGCCCATTAGGTATACTCGATGTAATACTTAGCGATGGTGATATTGGCAATGGTTAAGATGTCTATGATGACGATGACGACGACGACGACGATGATGACGACGACGACGACGACGATGGTGATGATGATGACTATGTTGATGGTAACTGATATAATGTTTATATGTTTATGACTCTAATGTTCGTTACAGCGATGTCCTTATAAGTTATAAGCAAGGAGAGAACTTGAATACAGAGTAACTAAGGGCATAAGAAACTCCGCCATGACCGGTATCGGCAACACAGGACGAGAAAGGAGGAGCCAGACGCCCATCGTTTTTAAACGGACGCGTCTTTAGACAGACACACAAACAATATACAATTAAGTGGCGCTACATGAATGAACGGATGAGCAAATGAGCGGATGCATAAATGAACGTATGTATGTATGGATGGGTGGATGGGTGTATGGATGAACAAATGAATGGATGAACAAATGAACGGATGAACAAATGAACGGATGAATAAATGGATGGATAAACAAATGAACGGATGAACAAATGAACGGATGAACAAATGAACGAATGAACAAATGAACGGATGACTAAATGGATGGATAAACAAATGAACGGATGACTAAATGAACTGATGAATAAATGAACGGACGAACAAATGAACGAATCCGTACGGTGAACGGTGATCTTCAGTTGGGTTTCGACGCGAGCGAAACCGTCCACCGAGGCCCTGCATCTGAACGCGGTTCCATCGTCCCCCCTCCCGACCGCCAGCGCGTCGGTCCAGGCGTCCGTCCTGTACGTCACCGTCCTCAGGCCTCCCTCTCCCCCGCCGAGCGTCGCCCGACGCGACACGGTGACGTCATCGGACGCCGCCGTCATCGTGACGTCACCGCGGTACAGCCGGACTTCCGGCGGCGGAGATCCGCCGAGGCAGACGCAGCGCAGACTCCCGGCTACGCCCTCGACGTAAACGACCTGGCCGCCGCCGCCGCCGCCGCCGCTGCTGCGATTTAAAGGGCCCGGGGCGAGTACCCCGTCGTCAGAGAAGGAGGAGGAGGAGGAGGAGGAGAAGGAGGAGGAGGAGGAGGAGGAGGAGGGGGGTTCAGGTGGACGCCGCTTCTGTTTCCCGTCACGAAGTAGACGACGTCTATTGGCGCTACAAAAATCAAATAAATAAATAAATCAGATTTAAAAAAATTACAAACCAGTCTGATGAAAATACTGAAACATTAAAATGGGGTTTAAACCAACGAAAATAGTACTTTTGTGGATGAGGGGCAGAGGTGGTTCCAGAATTTCTTGATGGTGGGGGTGGGTGAAATAAATTCATAGGAAGTTGGTGGGGGAGGCGATGAAAATAGAAGGGAAAAATCAATAAACTTCGCCGAGAAAATGGTGGTAAAAGGACATTTTATCCCTAATTTCACTGCACTTTTACCCGAAAAATCAAAAAATAGGTTTTACAAGGAAAAAAGTAAGTAAAGAAAGTCCGGTGGGGGTGCATCCCCACTCATCCCCCACGTGGAACCGCCACTGGTGAGGGGGGATTCGAATCCAGGTGACAATATTATATCAGGTGCCTTAAGCCTTTGCTACGAATTTTGGCTCGTCACCTGTCGTAAACCAGGCGACAGAACTTGACTGTCATCCATCCATCCATCTGTAGCCAAGTTCTCTTTCATCTTTCCGCTGCTTACTTCGTGACGTATATAACAATATATTCACCGAAAGACTGACGTCATTCGCTATACTGAGCACCTGACACCTGCGCAGGTGTCGCGTCTGTCTGTCGTCTGCAGAACGCGTGTCACGTGATCTACCTGCCTCTTATGACGACCGAATGAGTGACGGATCCGAGAATGTTTCCTCTGGTGCCTCTGACGTCACAGGTGTAATTTCCGGTGTCTTCAAACGACAATCCTAAGATCACGACGTAAAACAACGCTATATATATATATATATATATATATATATATATATATATATATGTTATACACATATGTATACATATATTATATATGGCATTATGAATATATATATATATTTACATGGACATATATTATGCATATATAATGTATGCACACAAACATAATAATTTGTGGCATGAACATACTTTATATATATATATATATATATATGACGTAACCAACGACGTAACACGTTGCTTATTAAATGGATCCTTGTAGGGGGCGCATGTATGTATACCCATGTACATGTGTATGCATGTATTTATTTATTTATTTATTTAGAAATGAATCGTGGATAGCTTTCTTCAGTATTTATTCTAGGCCTGTTTTTTAAGGGGGAATCCCCCTCCCAAGTTTTAAAATCTCCCCAAAATTTGTATATGTTGGCTTGGGAGATGAAAATCCTCCCCCCCCCAAAGCGTGAGAGACAAATCTTGTCCCCCCCCCAAACATTTCAAACTCCCCCAATGTCAAGGTGGCTATAATAAATACTGGCTTTCTTAGTATTTTTCTCTCACTGTCGATGACTTCTATAGGTCATTGCCGCCAGCGTATACTCACAGTGGACTGGCCATAGACGCCTATTACCGTAAATGCGCTAAAGCAGTTGTCCATTCGCGACTCGGAGGCGATTTATCCGATTCAAACATTTAAGCCAGCAGAGCGACAGAGGGGGGCGAAGGGAATTTAAAGGAGGAAACCGACGGAAGAATTGATCTATGGTCGTCTTAAATTGAAACATCGTCTACGTGCGAAATCTTGTCTAAAGATCCTCAAAATGGCCTTTTCAATCTATCATCGAAACTGCAGTTGAGTTCATAAAGTATGCATTCTTCCTGTTTGGGAGGATATAAGCTTAAACCAGGGCTTCCGCTGGTGAAGATTTCAGCTTTTTCATCAACGGAAGAAGAGGATAGCAGCTAAACGAAGCATCTTGCTCAGCTAATCCAAAGGGTGTTGTGCTATCTCTGAATTCGGCTTAAATCTTTTTAGTAAAGCGCCGGGATTTTAAAGCGACCGTAATCGGTCCATTTACAGATTTTATTTACCTAAGTCCTCTAACTCTTAATATGAATCTGACAGAAAGCACAGAGTTGTTTTCGTTACGTCATCTAGATCTACCCTGTGTTCAGAAAAAGGGAACCTTTGATAATTATCAATTATACCGTATTATAATTATATATAATAATATATATATATTATATATAAGTATCAATTATTATAATTAAGACAACCAGTTTCAATTATTATTTATATTTTTTTTATCCCAGGCCTCGTTTCAATTCTAATATAAAATTAAATGTAATATGATCTTCATTAATTTTGAAAACATAATGTTTGTTTGTCAACACACTCAATGACGTAGAAAATGACGTCAGCTAGTAATCAGGCAGAAAACTGTAACCTGTGACAGCTGAGCGCAAAAGTTACAGACCGTTCAAACGAGTATAGACGGATTCCAATTAAATTCTGCGCTAATGACTAGAATAGATGTCGCTTTAGGCGTTCAAAAGCAGGGGTGTAGCGACGGGGGGGGTATATCGGTATATATACCCCCAAAAAAATCAGTCTACATGAAAGATTTTTGTGTGATTTACATGTGGTTATATGTGGTTTATATGGTTTATGTGGTTTATAGTTAAGATTTATACCCACCCAAAATATTTATACCCTCCCAAATCAAATTTCTGGCTACGCCCCTGTTCAGAAGTTTGTTTAAATCGGCGCGGATTCGCGGTGTATTGTCGCGATATGTTTAGGAGTTCCAGTTTTTCTCCGAACACGGTGTATATACGAATTTTTGGGACAGACTCTGACGTCACAGGGTCAACGAGTGCGCAGACGACGTTGTCGTCTGCGCGCAACAGACACCGCTCCATATACTATACAGTACGCCTTCACAGGCTTCTATTTCCTATGGCATCCCATATGCAATATCCGGTCACACCCGACTCTCTCGGCTTAGGTGAGAATATTGAAAAGTGATTTTCTGTCTTCTTCTAGTTTAAACCGAATTGATGTCTGTTCTACTGAAACAAGGACTTACTTACTTACTTTCTTACTTAAG
Source organism: Metaphire vulgaris (assembly GCA_018105865.1). Classification (NCBI taxonomy): domain Eukaryota; kingdom Metazoa; phylum Annelida; class Clitellata; order Crassiclitellata; family Megascolecidae; genus Metaphire; species Metaphire vulgaris. The sequence continues at coordinate 14,710,242 of CM030846.1, forward strand.
TAAGTAAGTAAGTAAGTAAAAATCTTGTAAATTTATATAGCGCTTTGGAGTTGTATTACAGTAGTAGCTGTTTATTCTTATGCGCTTATTCTTTCCTGAAATAGCCATGGGCAAGGTGGGTTGTCGGCCAGGGGCAAAGGTCAGTGTATCCACTATCCACATGGTGGCTGGTCGGGTTGCTATGGATACGGAGGAAGATACTCAGAAATCGCGCAGAGGCACCTTCTTTTTTGTAGACTCGTAAAAGCGAAGGAAACAAATTTCACTGTGTGATGAACAGTGATGATGATTGTAATGATTATGACGACGACGACGATTATGCCATTAATGATGACAAATGTACGGCTTTAATCGATGATAATGATGACGACGTTGACGGCGCTACTGAAGTTGACGTTGATGATGACGACGACAATGATGATGATGATGATGATGATGATGATGATGACAACGATGTCGATGACGATGATGACGTTGATGATTATGATGATTATGACGATGAGAATGAATGATGATGACGTTGGTGATGATGATGATGATGATGATGATGATGATAATGACAACGATGTCGATGACGATGATGACGTTGATGATAACGACGACGACGTATGATGATGATGATGATGATGATGATGATGATGATGATGATGATGATGATGATGATGATGATGATGATGATGATGATGATGATGACAGTTCGTTATCATCACCGATGATGCTGAGTCTGAGGCGATAGTACTGCCGCTGCTGATCGGAGAAAGTGACCAGAAATCTTCCGGTGTTGAGAAACGGCGGGAGGATGTTGCCCATGATGTTAACGTCCGTTCGTTCTTGTTCCTGCGTCTTTCTCCAAACGACCGGATTGTTGAACATGTTGTAGTTCTCCGAGAAGAACTCGCAGTCGAGGTCGACGGACATTCCGGGGTCAAGGACAAGCACCTGACCGTGACTCAGCATTGACAGGAATGACGCGCAGACGACTGTAAGAAAAAGACATGACAGTTTTAAATAATTAATAAGACACATTTTGTATTAGCCAGCCTGAATGAATGGATGGATGGATGGATGGATTGATAATGTATGGATGAATGGTTATGGATAGGTTGATTAATAATTATGTATGGATGAATGGATGGATTGATAATGCATGGATGAATGGATGGATTGATTATGTAATGATGAATGCATTTGGATGGATGGATGGATGGATGGATGGATTGATCGATAATGAATGGACGAATGAAACGACGGATCGATAGATTGGCGGAGAGACAGATGGATGGATGGATGGTGAAAAGTGGATCGATTGGTGATTAGTATTGATTACATCGTCATCGATAGACTATGTTCTTTACAGACAGATAATACAGCACAGGCAGTCAATTAAATTTTACGAATGGTCATCACATATTTCTCTGACTGGTGATTAGAAATCAGTTATTTGTCATATATATATATATATATATATATATATATATATATATATATATATATATATATATATATATATATATATATATTCTGCCGGTTTCTTATATTCAAACTGCTTTTTATTGTACTATGATTAAATTTAACAGATAGCATATATTTTGTGATGTAAGGACAACTAAACTTAATAATAATAACACTACAGTCACTAAATAAAATCAATACAAACTACAGGTTTTTAAGTTATAACTTTTTCTTCAGTAGCTACGCGGGTCATTTCACGCCCCTTGGCGGGCCAGATCTGGCCCGCAGGCAGCCATTTGAATACCGACGTAGTACAGTCTATCGCATTTTAAAGCTCCCATAACCAAATACAATGACCTAAATAACGAGCATTTTAGACACACGAAACACACACACACAGTGCCCTCATTGCGCCATATAAGTAAAGAAAAATCATAGAGTAAAGAAAATTATCGTAAGTATGTAGGCGATAGGATTGATTGAACGGCCGCCAAAACGAAAGGAACGAGTATATCACTGACAGGCGTTGTTTAACTGGAAAGACAGACAGACAGACAGACAGACAGACAGACAGACAGACAGACAGACAGACAGACAGACACACAGACAGACACACAGACACAGACAGACATTCTACTACGTGCTGCGCTTTAATAGTTTCGGAGTCGTGAGCGATGGTCTTGTGCCTGATCCTCATATCCTGGTCATGGACCTCGGTGCAGGGGTGGGGGGGGGGTGGCGAGATTGGGTGGGGAGGGTCCCGATGAATGTCGTCCTCTGACGAGACCCCGGCGTCGTCGTGGGTTGATTGCGGGTTCCGTAACGACCCCCGATCTACCTTCCCCTCCCCACGATCCGCCCTTCTGGGCGTTTTGGCTGCTGACGTCATGACCCACACGGCGCTGTTGCCGCTAATTTCTATCCGTTACGTGACCACAAATCTCTCTCCCCTTCTCTGTCTCTGTCTCTGTCTCAGTCTGTCTGTTTCTGTTGCTGTGTCTCTATGTCTCTCCCCCTCCGTCTTTTCTCTCTGTTTCTATCTGTCTCTCTCTGTCTCTGTCTGTCTGTCTGTCTGTCTGTCTGTCTCTCTCTCTCTCTCTCTCACTATCTGTCTCTTTGTTTGCCTGTCTGTCTCTGGAGCTAGGCTTTGCCTTCTATACTGTCTATATCTTTCTCTTACTGCATTTAGCTCTTTCTCTGTCTCTTCTTCTCTCTACGTATGTAGCCCTGCATAATACAATACAATACATGCATATTTACAGTGATTGAATAAATAAATAAATAAATAAGAAATAGGTAAACTTTAAAATATGTTGGACAGGGTCCTACATGGACAGAGTAAATGTCATAGACATAGGACGTCAACGACCTTTTGAACTCAATTATAATAATTTTTCGCTTTTTTCTAGCGCTTTATTCGCCTCCAAAGGACTTTTATTGCGGAGACACGAAACTCTTCTTTTGAATCCGTCATCAGCGATTTCCCTTCCTGGCCGCCGCCGCCGCCGCCGCAGTGCGCATGCGCGTCGGGGCATGTCGTCACGTGACGTGGGATTTCCCGCCGGCGCGTCGTCATTAGCGACGGCAGCAGACGACTGCAACGGATGGCGGTCGTCGTCGGAACTATTTTGCGGCGCGGCGCACGAAGACGACCTCGGATTAACACACGATATTCGGTCGGTCAGTCGTCGTTCGGTCGACGCGAAAACACGCTACAGATGGCGTTAGATCGGAGAAGACGGAAATCACAGCGAAACAATGGAGGAGGAAGAGGAAGAGGAAGAAGAGGAAGAGGAGGAGGAGGAGGAGGAGGAGGAAGAGGAGGAAGAGAGAAGAGGAAGAGGAAGAGGAGGAGGAAGAAAAAGAGGAGGAGAAAAAAGGAGAAGAAGGGCACAACGGACATAGAATCTCTTGTCTGCATTAATAGACTCTCTTGTCTGCATTAATGAGTATATAGCTTGTCAGTCTTACTCAAAACTGGATTCAGTGGATTAACCATTAAGGAGCCATCCACAGATGACGTAAAACACTTAGGTGGAGGGGTTCAAACATTTGTGACGATGTGTGACGGGGGGTCCGAAAATGTGACGTCACATCATACTAAATTTTTTAGGCGGTGACCTTTTTTTGCTTGTCAGCAGATTTGGAAAGGAAAAGAAAAAGAACAACGAGACGAGGGGAGGGTTAACGCGCTGTTACGTCATATTTGAAATATGACGTTGCAAAAACGTCATTTATGGACTTTGCACATTTTAAAAAGTAAGAGGGCAAAAATTTTATCTTTTACTTTTTTCAGTCAAAATCTCAGATCAAAAACATAGAAGCAGATGTGTTAATGGTAACCATTTGATAAATCAATATAATTTCAACAAATATTCAAACTAAAAGTAAGTGAAGTATTTTATAAATAAAACATCAAATATTCAAACCACAGAATAAAACATCAATTTCCATCTTACTGTAGGTTTTTAATTAATTAAATTTTTAAAATTAATTTTTGAAAAATAAAAATATATTTCATGGTTTAATATTGTTTATATTTGAAGTTGCATATGCTTAGGGTTAGGGGCACGCAACCTTTAAGTGCTTCGGGCCTCTATGGGTCTTAATCCGACCCTGGTCTTAACTGTTTTACTGTCATATTATTTTTAACTATAGTACGGATCCTGACCTTAAGAAAAGCGGCCACAGACTTAGACGCACTAATATTGAAATTTGTATATAGGCCTATTGTCTAGAATAGGGGATATTTAATGTGGATAAAATGTTATAACTTGTGGATAAATTGTTGATTTATAAAATGGAACCACTTTAATTGAGACACGGTGTAATAATTAAATGCGTTTAAATATATAAGAGAATTGTGAATAAATAGCGCAAAGGTTAAAAACTCATTTAGAGAATACAGACAGGCAGACAGACAGACAGACAGACAGACAGACAGACAGACAGACAGACAGACAGACAGACAGACAGACAGACAGACAGACAGACAGACAGACAGACAGACAGACAGACAGACAGACAGACAGACAGACAGACAGACAGACAGACAGACAGACAGACAGACAGACAGACAGACAGACAGACAGACAGACAGACAGACAGACAGACAGACAGACAGACAGACAGACAGACAGACAGACAGACAGACAGACAGACAGACGGACGGACGGACGGACGGACGGACGGACGGACGGGTAGACAGACACGAATAGATTGTCGTATAGAGTGTAGATTGAGGCAGTGTGGCAATATGAGGACGTGATATATTAGCGGTTCTTTTGCGGTCGTAGGGTATTTGAGAGCCATAAGTCGTGGCCTTCTGGATATCCACGGTTAACCCCTTAACTGGGGATCCCGGATATATCCGTTCATTTTACATTGAGTTACAGTTAAATACACGGTTAAGGGGTTAAAGTATAATATGGAGTTCCTTGAGAAGGTCACAGCTGACGGCGTCTTTTACTCTTAACATTTAACAAAATTGGCAAAATCTGGAATCGAGAGAGAGAGAGAGAGAGAGAGAGAGAGAGAGAGAGAGAGAGAGACAGACAGACAGACAGACAGACAGACAGACAGACAGACAGACAGACGCGGACGTCGTTAGACAGACAGACAGAACTGATATGATTAATGAGACAGAGACGCGGACGTCGTTAATTAAGACAAGGAACTAATAATATGATTTTAAGTGGTTTAGGAGGGAAACGAAAAGACTGAAATGATGAACGGGCGGACGGAGGAAGACAAAGACAGATACACCTGCACGGAACTTTTGTGTCTTTGCCAGATTTTCCATCGGTTATTATAAGAGGTGGAGAGAGAACAATAACTTTCTGTTAATGACGACCGAACCAGAGCCCCGGAGGTCGAGGGGCGGTGAGGTGTGGGGGGGGGTGGGAGAGGCCTGGGGTGGGGGGGAGGGAACTGGGAACGGCTTCTGTAGAGAGGAAGTAAAAACCAAAGGTGAGATTTCTGAGTTAAGCGGCAAACAGGTGGTGATGACGAGGCAGAGGTGATGAGAGAGAGAGAGACAGACAGACAGACAGACAGACAGGCAGACAGGCAGGCAGGCAGGCAGACAGACAGACAGACAGAGAGACAGAGATACGGATACATAGATAGATAGACAGATAGCCTACTATTGTTCTGGCCATAAAACTGGTAATCATGATCTTATTAAACCTGTTCAAAAAAGTTACCATGGCTGTCGGTTGAACAGAAAATTGAATTCATGTTAAATTCTCCTGGCTTATAAAATAATAAAACACTGATCGAACTGATTGATTGATTGATTGATTGATTGCAATGTTAAGGTGCTTTGATTGTTGATATAGGAAGATTGCCAAGAGAAGTGTAATGAATCTCGTAAAAGCTTGATCATCGAAGCCATCTTCTTCTTCCTCCCCTCCTCCTCCTCCGCCTCTTCTTCTTCTTCCTCTTCTTTATTCGCGGTCAGAAATCCGCCATAAATATTCGGCGCATTTTGATCCGAAATCAATTTCGAAAATGTATCGAAACTCGGAGGAAGACGACGATCTCTCCTCTCGGCGGTGAAGCGGTCGACGACGGCGGCGGCGGCGGCGTAATACATTCGGCCATTCGGCTGAGGAGACTGTGGCGCCAAGATCTTGGCAACAACGACCATCGAATCAATAAAACTGCGACCCAATTGGTTAAATGGAATTGCGTTCTTAGGCAATATATATATATATATATATATATATATATATATATATATATATATATATATAATTATATATATATATATATATATATTGTATATATATCGTCTTCTGTGGAAATTAGGCCTAATCAATATTTGCACTTTGACTCGAGTAATTTATAAAGTTCGAATGTGCTGTCGGTTTTTCTCAAGATACTCTTTAGCAGTGTTTTATCCAGACTCCGTGCCTTGGGGATTGAGGCCTTTAGGGGATTGATTTGGCTGGAGGGGAAGACACACAGTTCAATGCAAAATTTGTGAAAATGCTGGGATTTTTTAGGGGGGGTGTTGAGGCTTTGGGGCGGAATCTCCACCCCCTAACAGACCTGTGTGAAACACTGCTCTTTAGACAGAAGCCAATGGCTTAGACTAAACGACGGGTCGGAATCCAACAGAGTGCGGTCCACATCCAGCCCCCCCCCCCGGGGGAGTTTAAGTCCCCTGAACTGGGGATCCCGGATATATCCGTCCATTTTACATTGAGTTACAGTTGAATACACGGTTAAGGGATATACAGGTTTTTTGGGTAAAATAAGGTCATCACCCTTTTTATTTTAAAGTCCGACAAGCAAAAAAGGTCATCAATAATTTTTATAATTTGATATGCATATTTGTTGAACATCTGAACTTTTTCAGCACAAACTTTTTTTAAAAAACACAGACTTTAAAACTTTTGGGGCTCGTCGGAAATTATTTAATTACATGACCCTCGGACAGACAAGACCAGGTTGACCCCCGTTGATAGAATAGAACTCGCCCAGTGGCCGTCAGGGGGGCACTTTGTTGTGCCCCGGGCCCGGGAAGAGGGTCTAAGCTAGGGTTAAGGTTAACCCTAACACTTCTTAACTCTAACAATAAAAATGAACGTGCTGACGACCCCGTCAGGGTGAAAAAGGAGGTGATGACCTTTTTTTTTTGATGAAAAAGGAGGTGATCTTTTTTTTTTTTTTCGTCAGCCCGAAACTTTGAAATGACAAAGAACTCGCCCCAAAAATCACTAGATCTTTATGTCGCCGTATATACGGTAAATTCTCTAAAAGTTTTTAGTATCGACGAGATGCTTAACCGCTAGGTATATCCAGGGTGCGATTTGTGACCTGGAGCAGGGGGGGGGGACATGTCGAGCTTGGGGGGATGTAGTTGTTGGGGAAATGTAGCAGTGGGTGGGATGTAGCTGTGGGGGATGTAGCAGTAGGGGCATGTAGTTGGGCAGTGGGTGAAGGGGGCATACAAATCGCGCTTTGGGTTATCTTCAGTGGTGGGGTGCCCCCTATTGAGAGGAGTGACCCCCCAGTTGGGACCCTATACTTAATGCACCATTAAACAACACATGGTTGGCCCCATGATTAGAAGTTTGGCCACTGTATATCTTTAAAAAAACAATTTTTTGTAGAAAGTCGCTCAAAGTGGCAGTGATGTACTCAATTATCACCCAGCATCCCCAACGCTTGTTAAATGCATGTTTCATATCTGCATTGAAATCGACGCAACTCTTTACCTGAGCACAGCTTTCCAACTGCCTTTGATAGCATCATCCAGAGATGGCTATGGGTTGGGTTGATGGGTCGCGGGTCAAACAGGTCACCGATATTCGAAAGGTCAGTGGGTCATGGGTGAGTTAACTAGGTTTGCTCTTCTAGGATTTTTTTCGACTTCTTTTTTCCTAGAAGTCAATCGAGACAGACCCGGTGTAGCATATTATAATGACTCTCATATAATAATGACTCCCCCCATCATTTATTATATATCATTAATAATATACTCTTTCTATATTATAATAACTCCCTTAGTTTTTCAGAAGCCAGCTGAGATACCATGGTCAAGTGGGGGGCTGGGGGAGCACCAAAAGCTTTTTATATCGCTGAGATTGTTCCAATAGTGTGCTTGTGGGATTAAAAATTTGTTGTTTTGGTATCAATTAAATTCATTATTGGTATTTAAGTGGAGAAATAGGGCTGAAACCATATTGATCAGTGGATAGCATATTAAATGCATCTAAGTAGTTTAACATTCTGGTAAGCATTGCCCTTTCAGGAATTTTAGGAAAACTGGGAGATTGGAAATGGGTCTAAAATTTCATATAACCATTTTAGAGACATTTTTATAAATTGGGGTTATTTTGTTTAATTTTTAGGCCTACTTCTTCTGGGGAGTTATTATAATATAGAGAGAGTTATTATATATATATATATATATATATATATATATATATATATATATATATATATATATATATATATATATATATATATACTAGAACTCGAAGGCTCGCTTCGCTCATTCGAGCTTCGCTCGCATGAGGTCGCTTCGCGTCGCTTCGCGTCGCTTCGCGTCGCTTCGCGTCGCTTCGCGTCGCTTCGCGTCGCTTCGCGTCGCTTCGCGTCGCTTCGCTTTCGAGGCAACGACCAATCCAATTCCAAT